>CAIGQW010016665.1:0-12831 GCA_903798125.1 Danio choprae
TGACTGGTGATCGGGGCTGATAGAACGTGCAGGGGGTGTGACAATAATCATACCTTAGACCTAATGTTATCACAGGGTATCCATATTGATAATGTTGAAGTTATACAGCAAAGTTGTGCATGACATTTCAGATCACTATTTAATCTCTTGTTTATTGTGCATTGATAGGTCTACAAAATCAGCTTATATTTATAAATATGGTAGAACGATCACCGCTAGCACTAAAGATGACTTTGTCAGTAGCCTACCTGATCTTTCAAATTTCCATAGCATTCCAGGCAACCTAGAAGAGCTTGACACTGCAACTAAAACTATTGATTTTGTCCTTTTTTAGCACGTTAGACATAGTTGCTCCGTTACACTTTAAAAAGATTTGGGAACGTGCCTTAAAATAAGCAGCCCGGAATATGGAACGTAGATGGAAGAAATCAAAACTAGAGGTTTTCCATCTGGCCTGGAAAGTTTATTTACTCTTATTAAAAAAAACACAGCTTGATCCCAAAGAATTAGTAAATTATAGACCCATTTCAAGCCTGCCTTTTCTATCAAATATACTATAAAAAGTCATATCTGCTCAACTATGTTCCTTCCTACAGAGAAACAATACTTATGAAAAATTCCAATCTGGATTTAGAGCATTTCATAGCACAGAAACAGCACTCTAAAAGTTACAAATGACCTCCTTCTGTCGTCCGATCGTGGTTGCATTTCTCTCTTAGTGTTATTGAACCTCAGTGCTGCATTTGATACAATCAATCATAATATTCTCTTTGATAGGCTTGAAAATGATGTTGGTATTACAGGAACTGCATTGGCCTAGTTCAGGTCTTATCTATCTGAACGTTATCAGTTTGAATCACTTAATGAAGAGGCATCATACAGATCAAAAGTACACTGTGGGGTACCACAAGGCTCAGTTCTTGGTTCCTTACTTCCGCTAGGCGGTAGCATATATAACATGGACTTAAAAAACATGGACTTACCCTCCACTGTTATGCTGATGATACACAACTTTATATCTCCTCTCAACTTGATAATTTTCATGAATTTACGAAATTAACAGATTGTATAGCTGATATGAAAAATTGGATGACTAATAACTTCTTATTACTAAATTCAGATAAAACTGAGGTCTTGTTTATTGGACCCAAAAACCTCACATGCAAAAATCTAGAACAGTCGAACCCCTGATGGATTCTTAGTTCAGTCCTCATCTTCAGTCAAAAATTTGGGGCTGATTTTTGATAGCAACTTGTCATTTGAAGGCCAGATTTCAAACATCTGTAAAACAGCATTTTTATCTTAAAAATGTTGGCAAACTTCGACATATGCTATCAATGTCTGATGCGGAAAAGCTTATTCATGCTTTCATGACCTCTCAGTTAGACAATTGTCAGGCGTTACTAGGCAGTTGCCCTGTTGGCCTAATTAACAAACCTTAGCTGGTTCAAAATGCAGCTGCTAAAGTGTTTTTTAGAACAAAGAAATTTGATAATATTACTCCAGTTCTTTCATCATTGCATTGACTCCCTATTGAATATCGTATAAATGAAAACATTTTATTGACTACCTACAAAGCCCTGAACAGCTTAGCTCCCCATAATTTGAGGGAGCTCCTGGTGTATTATAGCCCCTCACGTCCACTACGCTCATTTAATTCTGGACAACTGATTATTCCCAGAATATCAAAATCAACTGTAGGCGGTAGATCTTTCTCATATCTGGCACCTAAACTCTGGAACAGCCTTCCTAGCACAGTTCGGGAAGCAGACACACTGTCAGTTTAAAACTAGATTAAAGACACATCTTTTTGCATTGGCATACACATAAAACACAAATGCTTTTGAAATCCAAATCCTTTAAAGAATTTTTAGTCCTTCATTATTTAGGAGCAACCGGAGCCGGGAACACTTCACAAAAGACATTATAATTTGAACCGCATCTGCGCTTATGTTAGTCTGTTTTATTTTTCCAGAGGTTTCCATAATCCTGGACCAGGCTGTATCTTGAGCAGCTGCTGTGGTGGTCATAGAGGAGAGGAGAGCATGAGACTGATTCCTGTAAAACCACAGTGACAGACGAGTCTTCGCATTGATCCTGAAGGGCCAGCCTGTACACCAGCTGGTGACCACTCCCACCTACGGCTTCTCCACGATGGACGTCCAGCTTTCTCCAGCCTTCTGCACTTAGTTTGGCCATAGGAGAAATGGTTGTGCCCAACTGAGCCTGGATTCTCTGAAGGTTTTTTTTCCTTCACTCTCGTCAATTGGTGAAGTTTGTTCCTCGCCGCTGTCGCCACTGGCTTGCATAGTTCAGGACTTGTGGAGCTGCGCATCAATGGATTTGCTCTTCAGTGTTTGGACTTTCAGCAGTGAAAATTAAACCACACTGAACTAAACTGAACTGAACTTAAACTGAAAACTGGACTGACACTGTTTCAATTTACTTTAATCTCCTATGTTAAGAATTTAATTAAAATCTTACTGTCAGTTTCTGTGCTTGCAGTTTTTGCTACTAGACATAATTGTAAAAAACAAAATCATTGCAATTAAAAGACTGAAACTTGTAATTTTGGCTATTTAAATGTAAAATGTAAATGAATGTAAACTCGAGACAAAGAAACTACTTAAATTCAATAAAAAATCTGATTGTTTATTCGAATTTTTGTTCAACTTGTTACACAGATTTCTTCATGTAAACAACATACCTGCAATAAACCATCAAGATCCTCAAACAGTTGGCTTGAAAGCCATATTTATTACAGAAATAAAAAACACAGGCATGTAAGTGCTATTTGAATTTTAAAACAATCAATGCCAATAAAAAACAAAAATACTATTTTCACGTTGGATTCTAAGTGGACTGCAAATTTTTTTTTAAATACAAGCATTTCAAATATGGAAATTGTAAAATTATAACAATAAAGTAATAAATACTAACAATTGTACTGTAAAAGTTTATTACTGAGAATTGAGAACATTAACTATAAAGTAGAAACAATTTTGCTCCATCTTCCTTTACATTCAGCCAGTTGCCGAGACAGACCACTCTGTTGACATTATCAGGGGGCAATGTGGCCTTTTTCTTTTGAATGAAGTGACCTGAGAGTGAGAACAGTCTCTCACAAGTAGGGTTGGGTACCGAAACCCGGTGCCGTGCCTATGTAACCGGTATGCACCGGACTGAATAAGCATATGAATTTCAGTGCCACTGGTGCTGCGACAAGGACGTAAGAAGCATCAGGAGGTACATCAAAGGCACACATAGGTACGCGTTGTGTCACACCAAAGACTATAAATATCTTACAGGGACTTTGGTCACACCATCTCTAAACATTTAATTCTAAACAACTTACGGATACAGACACTGTCGGTGATATCAGGCATTTGTTGTTGTTGCTAGGGAACGTTACGTTCACTCCCTTCAGATTCATCAACACGCATGATCGCATTCATCAAATATGCTTAAACTAAGCGTTCTAAAGTATGGCTATATTTTACAAGCAAGGATTCTGACACAACAATGTGAAGCAGATGCTTTACAAAAGTTGCCTTTAAGGGGGGGAACACGTTAAATTTAATGAAACATTTGAGGGGACATTTAATCATCTTAGAGGCAGAGGAATGCATCTTTGACAGCTTGGCACTTTCACTAAGTACCTTTACATGGACACCAATACTCTGATTTTAATATGATTAAGACAATACTCTGATTAGGAGTCTACCATGTAAACATTTTTGATAACCTTAAAAGACCACAGACACCCGCGTCATGAAATGTGGAGTTTTTTTTTCTTTCCATTCGGCATGCGGTATCAAATTCTATTAAAACAACACTCTTCCGCCAGTCCTTACTTCATATTCTCATCCAATAATTGTCACAGGGCATGAACAATATGTTGTTGAATGAAAGTGAAACTGCCGAACTGCATATTATGGACATCTGTAAAAACATATGTGGAAAGGTGTGTGAAATGTCAAACACTAAAAAACGAGTCAAAAACCAGCAGAAAAACGGCAACAGACCACAACCACTCACCCAAATGAGATGTTAGGAGTTGACATCATAAGACCCTTTCCTTGCAGCCCTCACAGATCACAACATATGTTGGTTTCTGTTGATTATTATTCACGTTGGGTTGAATTACTTCCCATGCGAGATGCCACTCCCTTTTTTCCATACCTCAGAGAAGAAATACTTACCCGGTGGGGAGTCCCAGGTTTTATTCTATATGACCGAGGCACGCAGTTCACATCAACCATTTTCTCTGAATTCTGTAAAAAATTGAAAAATCACACAGAAAATGACCACAGCCTACTTTCCTCAATCAAGAGCATTGCATGAAGAAGAGTTTCTTGGTTTCTGACAGCCCTTTTTAAACTACCAGGGGTTGTTTTTTCACGGGGGGGTGGGGGGGTGGGAGTGTGATGATAGTCAAGGCTGTCGGAAAATGTTTAATTGGTCTCCATTCATTGGACGTCAAAGGAAAAACTGGTGAGAATATAAAGGAGAAGGGTTGTAGTAGTCCCAGTCGGAGGAGTCAGAGAGCGAATGATGAACGGAATGTGATGTGACATGAGTGTAAGGCTGAATGTGGAAGAAAGAGGAGAGCTGAAGAGGTGGCATGGTATGACGTAAAGCAGTGTGCGGAAGAAAAGCCAGAGCATCCAGAACTGTTGCAGTGTGGGTACGAGTACAAACCACTGAGTATAAGACGGGAGAGAAAAAATAACGACTGGCTGTGTAAAAAGAAAGTAAAAGTACGTTACAGAGCAAAGTTTAAATATATTGATCAAATCAAACAAAGTCAACAAAGTCTGCAGTGTGCCCTGAAAAAAGTCATATTTACTCAATTCATCCCACTTACATTGAACCAGCTAAAGAATCCTTCATCATCTCACAGTAGACGTTGTCGGAGGTTCCTGCCAGACTTGCTGAGACTCAGGGCTGACGTGGCTGCTATCCACCTGCTGGTTTGGCTATACAGGTGGCTCACGCATCCACACCGTCGTATTCACCATTTTCCCTCTTCCTTTGCTTTGTCTTCCTCATGGGTAAGATATTGAAATTTGATTCATTTTCTCCTTGCCCAAATTCCCATTTTATTTAGCTTGTTTTGTTTTTTTAACTCATATAATTATTTACTTATTTTCTCTGCCATGCTCGAATCTGCTGGCCTGAAACCATTGCATTTTTTCCTTTGGTCTAATTACTTTCATATGAGTTCTAAATGCTGAGGGTTTTGTGTTTTGTTGTGGTTATTGTCTTGTTGTTTTTTTGTTGGTACTGCTGTGTTTCTGTTTGTTAACTTGAAAAAAGTGAAAAGTATTTTTTTTTATTGATTAATACAGACTTCATTTAAACGAATGCAACATTTGTCTCAGGTGGTACAGGTAACAGGTGGTAAGAGCTAGCCGTAGTGTGTATACATATATATATATATATATATATATATATATATATATATATTGCATATACTCCAGAATGTAATGAAGAGTGATTAGATGAATTGCATAGTACTTCTTTGCCATGAAAATTAACTTATTCCTGAAAAAAACTTTCTACTGCATTTTATTGCTGTCATTAAAGGACCTGCTGAGATCATTTCAGTAATCATCTTGTTAACTTAGTTGAGAATTTTGACGAGAACAAGGCTGGAGATCATTATGTCAGGCTGATTGTGTTAGAATGGCATAGAACATAAAACTTAACATGTTAAAACGAGGGTGATGCTTGAAACCATTGTTCTTCCATTGTTAACCATGGTGACCTGCAAAGAAACGCGTGCAGCCATCATTGCGTTGCATAAAAATGGCTTCACAGGCAAGGATATTGTGGCTACTAAGATTGCACCTAAATCAACAATTTATAAGATCATCAAGAACTTCAAGGAAAGAGGTTCAATTCTTGTTAAGAAGGCTTCGGGGCATCCAAGAAAGTCCAGCAAGCACCAGGATCATCTCCTAAAGAGGATTCAGCTGTGGGATCAGAGTGCCACCAGTGCAGGCGAATGGACTGCTGAGGACTGGGGCAAAGTCATATTCTCCAATGAAGCCCCTTTGCGATTGTTTAGGACATTTGGAAAAAGGCTTGTCCGGAGAAGAAAAGGTGAGCGATACCATCAGTCCTGTGTCATGCCAACAGTAAAGCATCCTGAGACCATTCATGTGTGGGGTTGCTTCTCATCCAAGGGAGTGGGCTCACTCACAAAACACAGCCATAAATAAAGAAAGGTACCAAAACACCCTCCAACAGCAACTTCTTTCAACAATCCAACAACAGTTTGGTGAAGAACAATGCATTTTCCAGCACGATGGAGCACGTGCCATAAGGCAAAAGTGATATCTAAGTTGCTCGGGGACCAAAACGTTGAAATTTTGGATCCAAGGCCTAGAAACTCCCTAGATCTTAATCTCATTGAGAACTTGTGGTCAATCCTCAAGAGGTGAGTGGACAAACAAAAACCCACTAATTCTGACAAACTCCAAGAAGTGATTATGAAAGAATGGGTTGCTATCAGTCAGGATTTGGCCCAGAAGTTGATTAAGAGCATGCCCAATCGAATTGCAGAGGTCCTGAAAAAGGAGGGTCAACACTGCAAATACTGACTCTTTGCATAAATGCCATGTAATTGTCGATAAAAGCCTTTGAAACATATGAAGTGCTTGTAATTATATTTCAGTACATAACAGAAACAACTGAAACAAAAATCTAAAAGCAGTTTAGCAGCAAACTTTGTGAAAACTAATATTTGAGTCATTCTCAAAACTTTTGGCCACTACTGTATTTTATTTAAAAAAGGAAAAAGAAAAGAAAAAAGATATTTTAACATATTTCTGTCTCGCGCCCTAACTTAATATAAAACAAGTGACAATTTTTTATTTATTTTTTTGGAATAATACACTTTCCAACACCATTGTTAAAGTGTGTAAATAAAAAAAATATCACTGTGTGTTTTAGGGTTCACAAGATGTTTGTCTTGTATAAGAGAGCATTGGAGGGAAAACATTTGTGGGCATGTGTAAAACGTGGTATTACAATAGATTAAAAGTGCCCATAGTTATCAAATTACCAATAAAGGTGTTCAAATAGGCATACATTTGACACTTATCACTACATGTTTTTTCAGGTTGGAGCTGGAATTCATGTATACGTTGTGATGTCAGTTTGATGTACAGTGTGCATCGTTTTATTAAACTATTCTTTTTGATATCTTGTAGTGAATAAAAAAAAATAATTTAGGGGCACAGGTGATCTGATGCAGTAAACTCGCACGTCTTTAGCGCGCACACTAAATGAAAGCAGGAGACGCATCTCTATAGTATTCAATTCAATTCAATTCATCTTTATTTCTATAGCGCTTTTACAATGTAAATTGTGTCAAAGCAGCTTAACATAGAAGTTATAGTAAATGTCAACTGTGTCAGTCCAGTTTTCAGAGTTGAAGTTCAGTTTAGTTCAGTTCAGTGTGGTTTAATTTTCACTGCTGAAAGTCCAAACACTGAAGAGCAAATCTATTGATGTGCAGCTCCACGAGTCCCAAACCATGCAAGCCAGTGGCGACAGTGGCAAGGAACAAACTTCACAAATTGATGAAAGGGAAGGGAAAAAAGCTCAAGAGAAACCAGGCCCAGTTGGGCACGACCATTTCTCCTCTAGCCAAACTTCTTGTGCAGAGCTGCAGTCTAGTTGCCGGAGGCTGAAGAATCCTGGACGTCCAACGTGGAGAATCTGCAGGTGGGAGAGGTCACTGGCTGGTGTACAGGCAGGCCCTTCAGGATCAATGCGAAGACTCGTCTGTCACTGGGGCCTTTCAGGAACCAGTCTCATGCTATCCACTCCTCCATGACCACCACAGCAGCTGTTCAGGATATGGCCTGGTCCAGGATTATGGAAACCTCGGGAATAGTAAAAACAGACTAACATAAGCATAGATGCTGTTCAAATTATAATGTCTTTTGGGAAGTGTTCCCGACTCAGGTTGCCCTAAATAATGCAGACTAACAATCCTTTAGAGGATTTGGATTTCAAAAGTATTCAAAACATAGTAACCTCTCATGACACAACCTCTCCAACACGGCGCCTCGCAATACTTGCGAACAAGTCATATGAATTATATATCATTTATGACAGTAACGAAGGGGCGCTACCAAATGTAGCAAAGAGTAAAGTTTTTTTTTCTCTAAAAATGTACTTGAGTAAGAGTAAAAGTACACTTTTAAGAATCTTTAAATGTACTCAAAAAGTAGACGTTACCAACAATTTTACTCAAGTAAATGTAACAAAATAAATGTAATTCGTTACTACCCATCTCTGGTAATTCATTTGATTGATGGAGTTTGATATTCTTGATAGATTGTAAACAGTTATATAGGACAGAGAAATCCGACCAAAGATGAGCTAAAAAGCGGGCTAACAATACTTACAAATGGGCTGTTCAAATATGTTAGTTTCAATGCTTAAACAATGTGTTCAGCGTGGTAGCATTTAATATTTATGGAGTTAGTATTTAATTTGATCAGCAGAACTTGATCGCAATTGTCACACCCCCTGCACGTTCTATCAGCCCTGATCACCAGTCACACTCTCCAGCCAATACACAATGCACTCAGTCACCCATTTCACGTCATCATCACACGATCACAACTCTCTCCGTCTTCTGATCCCGATCTTCTGCCAAGGCTTTCTGCTACTCTTCTTACCCAGAGACTAACCCCTGTCATCGGCTTGCTCAACTCAAGGGAAGTGATTCTATTGACTCTATGAACTCAGCATTGAACTGATTGCTAGCACCTCGGTGCGAAGACTGCTTGTGTTTAATAAACACTGTGTGAATGATACCTTTTGTCTCTGCCTTCTGTGATCCGTGACAGGATACCAGACCAGCAAATACATTCCCGGAGAATGGACGGTCTCGCTAATACTTCCGGAATCGCCGCTGACTCATACCCGGAAGCAGCGCCGTTGAGCCAACAGCCCACGAATCCTCCAGTAAATCCGCTCGCTATGTCGAGCTCAGCTCTCTCTCGTCTCACCAGTTATGCTGGTGATCCTAATACCTGTGCGGGATTCGTACTGCAATGCTCCCTTTACATCGAGACCAACTCCAAATCCTTCCCCAACGAAATCTCCAAAATCGCCTTTGTGATATCTCTCCTCACGGGCCGAGCACTGCAATGGGCTGACGCCCTCTGGAACGCCAGCAATCCAGTCCTTCACTCCTATCACTCCTTCACCCAGCACTTCAAGGAAGTATTCGGCACAGCACTCACACCACTATCTGTCCACAACAAACTCATCTCACTCACCCAAGGAAAACTAACCATCCACGAGTACACACTTCAGTTCCGCACTCTCGCCGCCAGTAGTGGGTGGAACCAGGTAGCATTGTTAGCCGCCTACCGACAAGGATTGACACCCAAAGTTCGCCAGCACATGGTAATTTACGAGGACAACACGGATCTGGAGGTGTTAATCCGGAAGGCAACGCTTGTTCCACCCCTACTATCCGTTACAGAGCACCATCTCATCCTCACTCTTCACCCTCGCTCACCACTGTTGAAACCCCTCATCTTCCTCCTCCCTCATCATCTCCATCCGACTCTGAGGAGCCCATGATCACAGACGCCTACCACCTTACCTCCGCTGAACGCAACCGACGACTCCGTCTTCAGCTCTGTTTATATTGTGGAGAAGCATCCCATCTCATCTCAGGCTGTCCAGTTCGTCCTCCTCGTCCCATGGTGAGTGCTTGTTCCATCACTCCATCAATCAGTAACATTCCTCATCTGCAAGCCACTCTAACCGTTAACTCCTGTGATTTTTCCTTCCATGTCCTGGTGGACTCCGGAGCCGCTGGAAACTTCATCTCCACTAATTTCATCAGTAAACATCGCATTCCTACAATGACTAATGAAACCCGGTACCGCATATACACCATACAAAACTCACCATTGGGCGAGGGCCAGATCACCCGCCGGACACGCCAGGTCACTTTGGTGATTTCCCCAGGCCACCGGGAAAAACTCCATCTCCTGGTTTTGCCCAGGGCCAACGTCGATATTGTGTTGGGTCGACCCTGGCTGATCCAACACCAACCCACCAACGACTGGAGCACCGGACAGATCCTCAACTGGAGTGAGGCCTGCAAGGACCACATTCGTCATCCATCGAACCACCAGCCATCTCTTCCCCTTCACTCAACCACCTTAGATCACTCTTCCACGGACCTCACTCGGCACGTTCCTCCCACCTACCACTTTTTCCTGGATGTCTTCAGTAAGGAACGTGCCACACAACTTCCTCCTCACCGGCCCTGCGACTGTAGCATCGACCTGTTGCCCAATGCCAAGTTACCGCACAGTCGCATCTACCCTCTTTCCCGTCCTGAACACGAGGTGATGGAGAGCTACACCCACGAAGCCATCAACCAGGGTTTCATCCGGCCATCCAAGTCTCCTGCCGCATCGAGTTTTTTCTTTGTGACCAAGAAGGACGGAGGACTCAGGCCGTGTATCGATTATCGGGTGTTGAACGAGGCGACGGTAAAATTTGCTTACCCTTTACCACTTGTACCAGCAGCTCTTGAGGAACTCCTGGAGGCGCGAGTTTTTAGTAAGCTGGATCTCCGCAGCGCGTACAACCTGATCCGTATTCGAGAAGGAGATGAGTGGAAGACCGCCTTCATAACCCCTTCTGGCCTCTATGAATACTTAGTAATGCCCTATGCGTTAGCAAACAGCCCATTGGTATTTCAAAATTATATGAATAATATCTTCAGAGACCTCCTCCATAAATGTGTTATTGTATACATCGACGACATCCTCATCTATTCCCATAACCTAGAAGACCACCGTGATCAAGTCAGTCAAGTGTGGCAACGTCTCCGTAAGCACCAACTCTATCTCAAGGCCGAAAAATGTGAGTTCCATCTATCCACCATCTCCTTTCTCGGCTACGTGATCTCCGCTGCGGGGGTCCAGATGGAGAACGCCAAGGTGGATGCCGTGAACAACTGGAAAGTACCCCAAACCGTCAAGGAGCTCCAGCGCTTCCTAGAATTTGCCAACTTCTATTGACGCTTTATAAATAATTACAGCTCTATATCTTCCCCCTTGTCATCTCTCCTTAAGGGGGGTCGGAAAACCATCGCCTGGAGCTCCGAGGTGGATCGTGCCTTCCGACTTCTCAAGAGCAAATTCACCGCAGCACCCATCCTCCGACACCCGGATCCTACACGGCCTATCTATTCCTGTAAGCTCACTTCTGCCGAACAGAACTACGGCATAGGGGACCGTGAGTTACTGGCCATCAAACTGGCCCTCGAGGAATGGCGGCACTGGCTGGAAGGAGCACGATTCCCATTCACCGTGATTACGGATCATAAAAACCTCCAGTATCTTCGCAATGCCCAACGACTGAACGCCCGACAAGCTCGGTGGTCACTATTCTTCGCCCGATTTAACTTCTCCATCACGTACCAGCCAGGGAGCAAAAACTGTAAAGCGGACGCCCTTTCCCGTCTTTACTCACCAGATCCCGTTCTAGACGCTCCAGAACCCATACTACCACCCTCCATCTCCGTCGCTCCCATACTATGGAAAATCGACGAGGAAATTCGTGCCGCCACTCTCGAAGAGCCACCCCCTCCGGGTCTTCCACAAGGTTTAACCTACGTTCCATCCGTTCACCGTCTCACCCTCCTCGAAAGTACGCACACCTCCCTTGGTTAAGGACATCCGGGCAGCAGGCGAACCCTCTCGCTCCTACGTGGGAAATACTGGTGGCCTGGTATGGCCAAGGACGTTGCCCAGTATGTCCGGGGGTGTTCGGTCTGCGCCATAACCACCACTCCTCAACGTCTTCCTGAGGGCAAACTCCAGCCATTGCCCATTCCCCGCCGACCCTGGACCCACATTGGTATAGATTTTGCCACAGATCTACCTCCATCTCGGGGTCACACCACTCAAAACCCTACACACCACTCATCCCACTCAAAGCCCTACCTACCGCCTTAGAAACCGCGGAGGCTCTGTTTCATCACGTCTTCCGCAACTATGGTCTCCCCGAGAATATCGTCTCCAACAGGGCACCACAATTTATTTCCTTCTTCCAGTTACTTGGTACATCCATCAGTCTTTCGTCCGGCTACCATCCACAAACCAACGGGCAGACCGAACGTAAGATTCAGGAAATCTCACGCTACCTGCGGACCTACTGTGCCCATCACCAGAATACCTGGAGCCAGTACTTACCGTGGGCAGAGTATGCCCAGAACTCCCTTTGCCAAGCATCTACGGGACTAACCCCCTTTCAGTGTGTTCTAGGGTACCAACCTTCCCTGTTTCCTTGGACCGGCGAAGCCTCTGAAGTGCCCGCGGTAAACCACTGGTTCCAGGAGAGCGAGAGGGTATGGGACTCAGCTCACGTCCACCTCCAACGGGCAGTATGGAGACATACCGACGCCGCCAACCGCCGCAGACTACCCAACCCAATATACCATCCGGGGGATAAAGTGTGGTTGTCGACCCAGAATACCGTCTCCGACTGCCCTGTAGAAAGCTGAGTCCCCGCTACATAGGGCCGTACACCATTCACTCCCAGATCAACCCTGTCACCTACCGCCTCAACCTGCCACCTCATTCCCGTATTCCTTCTGCCTTTCATGTCTCCCTCCTTAAACCCTTTACTGACCCTGTTTCTCCTCCTTCTACAGACCCAGAGCTGCCTCCCCCTCCAGCACAACCTGAAGTCGTGGGTGAAAACATCTACCAGGTCAAAGAAATCCTCAACTCCCGGCGGCGGGACGGCCGGATCCAATACTTAGTCGAC
>CAIGQW010016667.1:0-12000 GCA_903798125.1 Danio choprae
GCATGTCTTTGGACTTGTGGGGGAAACCGGAGCACCCGGAGGAAACCCACGCAAACACGGGGAGAACGTGCAAACTCCACACAGAAACGCCAACTGACCCAGCCGAGGCTCGAACCAGCAACCTTCTTGCTGTGAGGCAAACATGCTACCCACTGTGCCACCATGAGGCCCTATTATTATTATTATTATTATTATTATTATTATTATTATTATTATTATTATTATTATTATTGCATAAAAGTTCACTCTGATATTTAAAAAAGTAATTATGCTTCATTGGTTCATCAATAGGCAAACATGGTCATATCACATATGGCAAACACTCCCAAAAAGTGTTATGTTAAATGTGTTAAAAATGCTAATTAATAAAATGTATGTAGCTAAAATAATATTTGAACAAATAAAATTCTTTAGGCTTAGTTAGGATGACATTATATTAAGTCTGCAAAAATGTACTTTACAAATGATAAATAGAGGATTATTTTCATATCTAGACAACATTCACAATCCTGACTGGGCTAATAAACAAAAATCCAACCAGTATTATAATATTGTTCAAAAAAGGGATCAAGTTTGATCTAACTAAAGAAATAACACTTCAAGTGATATTTTGAACGTGCATTTACATAAATGGTGCCTTTAATTTAAAACTAAACTTATGGAATATAAACAACTAATATTGTATATATAAACACACATCACTTGGTTGAATATGTCCATTAAGGCTACATTGAAAAAGATCATAAAAACTGCTGTAGTGCTGTTTGCTATTTGAAGAGCCTTTCATTCTACACAAATATGGACTTTATTACCTTTTTTAATCCACACTTAATTTTCACCCACCCGCTATATATGTGTCTATTTCTAAATTACATTTTAATCAAATATCCACACCATTAACAAAACTGAGAACAGCGTTGTCTTACTGGAGAGCCAGGGTATCCTTGTTCTCCAGCATTTCCAGGGGGTCCAGGCTCACCCTGTTATCAAAAGCAGAGGGAAAAAAACTTACATCTGTAGGGTATGTTCAAACTTTAAAAATGGTCAATATAAAAAAATGTCTTTAAAAAAAACAATAATTAACAGTGTAAAACAGATTTTTATAAAATGGTTTATAATTTATTTTAGCAAACACAAGATTTCAGGGGGACTTTAAATGCTGAAATGTAGTTGGAATGAAGAGTTTCTTCAAATCTCTAACCATAAGAATATGTAAAGCATGCATAAGCAATGTTATCCTGTGTTATTACACAGAAAATGGGTTTAAATGTTGGTTTATAATTTATTTTAGCAAACACAAGATACATTTTTGAGTCATATTTGATGACAAAAAAAAACATTTCATGACATATTAAGACTTAGTGGTCGTACCTCAAAATACTAACAGGTTTTAATTTGACTTTTTTATACGTAGATACAATCCTTCTATGTTTTACCCATTTGAACAATGAAATAGTAAAACTCAATTTCTTGGTCTACTCACATCCGAACCAGCTTTTCCTGGAGAACCGTCTAGACCTCTTGGACCAAAAGAACCCTGAAGTGAAAAAAGGCTTTAAACTCCAAACAGAAATGCCAACTGGCCCAGCCGAGACTCGAACCAGTGACCTTTCTTGCTATAAGGCCACAGTGCTAACCACTGAGCCACCATGCCAGCCAATATTAGAATCTAACAGGTGTATTTTACTGATCTTACCATGGGTCCAGGATCACCCGCATCCCCTGGCGCACCTTGTGCTCCTGTTGGCCCCTGAGTGGCACAGAGAAAGACAACTTTCAATGGGGGGGGAAACACAGTTAATGACATGCGCATAGCATCAGGTTTGAGAGAACTTACTGGTGGACCTGCTGGGCCTGGAAGACCTCTTGATCCTGATTCACCCTGAATACAAAAAAGGCATTTGGTTTCTGTTTTGTGGTACTGTTTGACAGTAAAGCTAAATATTTACAGAATAGTCATTACTGAATCTGTAAAGATCATTACCGGTGCTCCAGTGACCATGCCTGCCAATCCAAGTTTTCCGCCCTGGAATCCGGAGGCCATATGAGACGCAAACTGATTCTGTAAAAACAAAAGATGGAGCTTAATTTGACTTGAAAAAAGTATCTTTGCACACAGGTTGAAAGGGGTCAAATTATGCTTGTTACACTTTCAACTTCCTGGCCTATTCCTGAGTGCCAGTATCCTGAATATTTAAATATTAGGCCTGTAAGTCATGCATATTTTTAAGTGCAATTAAAAAAATCAATGTGGCGCAGTGGGTAGCACAATCGCCTCACAGCAAGAAGGTCACTGGTTTGAGTCCCAGCTGTGTCAGTTGACATTTCTGTGTGGAGTTTGCATGTTCTCCCCGTGTTGGCATGGGTTTCCTCCGGGTGCTCTGGTTTCCTCCACAGTCCAAAGACATGCGCTATAGGTTAATTGAATAAACTAAATTGTCCGTAGTGTATGAGTGTGAATGAGCCTGTATGGATGTTTTCCCAGTACTGGGTTGCAGCTGGAAGGGCGTCCGCTGTGTAAAACATATTCTGGATAAGTTGGCGGTTCATTCCACTGTGGCGACTCCCGATAAATAAAGGGACTTAGCCGAAGGAAAATGAATGAATAAGACGCCTGTGCTCTTGTACAATCTTAAATCAAAAATATTAACTTCCCCTGCAACTGTAACAACTCCTCTTCTCTGGTTATTTGTATTAGTTGTACAGTCACTAGACTCAGTTATATATCACAATATTAGATTCATGCAGCTTTAAATATGTTATAATAGTGTGAAAAGAAATCAATTGAGAAGAATATTGCTCGATTGTTCTGTAATGTTAATTAAAAGTGGACCTGTTATGCAAAAATCACCTGTTGTGTGGCAGCAGCAATATAACCAGCTTTTAATGGTAAAATATAATTAATTTTCATAATCACACTTTATGAAAACAGTCTGCAGAAACACTTTGATTGACATTCTCCACTTGAGTCATCAGAGTGTTAAAGTCCCGCCCATTAGTGACGATCTCTCTCTCATTAGCATAGAGTGTTAGTCTAGTTTTTGAATCTGCCACTATGCTGACACATAGGCATTTGTAGATACACCTTCTTTTGAAAAGAGCACAGTCTCATTTGAATTTAAAGAGACAGTCACCAAAATGGCACAATTAGGATCAAAGCTTAAAATGGGCAGTTTCAGAGAGTTATAAAACATTATTTGTGGGGTCTTTTGACCTGAAGCTTCACATACACACCGTAGGGACATCAGAGACTTATTTTACATCATGTAAAAAAAGGCACAGCAGGTCCCCTTTAAACAGTAATGTTTGAAGCAGAGCTCTTTATCAATATTTCTGTGAAAGAAAGCTTTATCAAAGATGTTTGTGGGTTTCGCTGTATTTACATTGTCAGTCAAAATATTAGAAGCTACAGACACATTTACATTTTTATTGTTGGTTGAAACAAACATTCAAACATTACTGCATTTTATCCTGATTAGTAATAATATTCATTACATTTACTGAATCAGATTAGAAAAGCACATTTTACTATTCTAATCACTGATGATACCTGGACAGATAATATTACTCACCCCAGGCAGTGACGTTCCTATAGGACCAGGCTCACCTGGCATGCCTGGCACACCTGGCTCCCCATCAAAACCAGAAGGACCTGAAACACCCTTGACAAAAACAAATATTGCATGGTAATATTTAAATACTTAGCTTTATTATTATGATGATTTATTGTTATAATTGTGTTATTTGCTGTATGTTCTATGCAATAAAACAGAGGAAAATACACTATTTGTACATGACTTTGAAATATAGCCACATAAAAGAATCTAAACTATACAGCAAAGGTCCTGGTATTTGCCACATACTCGTCTTCCTTTGCTTCCTGGATATCCTGGCCGGCCGTCTGTTCCTGGGGGACCCTGTTTGATGTGACAATATAATGGACATCACTTTGATTGACGTTTCAAAGAATGAGATTCTGAAAACATTAAAATAAAAAATGGTGTGTGTGTGTGTGCGTGCGTGCGTGCGTGTGTGTGTGTGCGTGCATGCGTGTGTGTGTGTGTGTGTGCATTCTTTCACCATTGGTCCTGGACGCCCAGGTATTCCCACAATCTAAATAAGGAAAAATTAAAACAAAACAAAAATAAATAATAAAATTGTATGAAACTGTATATACAATAACTGTCATATTCATTTATTGTTTCATAAATACTTGAAATATGGCAAACTCACATAAGGAATGTCACCGGGTTCACCTTTTTGTCCCTGAAAAAAAAAAACATACAGGACAAATCAGTCTTTACATTTAATTCGTGATAAAAAGATAATTTAAATAACAAATGTTATATGTTTTAAGAGCATTTACATACCTTAAAAGCCAATGTTTCTGAAAAATAAGTAAATAAATAACACAAATTAATTCAAAGGCTAGATTTTAATAAATATTAATAATGACAAAAAACAACTACACTATTTAATATTGCATTTGTTAACATGTTTACTACATTAGTTATCATCAGCCAACAATGAAGAACACATCTACTATTACATCTAAATACATTCAGTAACATTAGTTTATTAATTTTTCCTTCGGCTTTATTAATCTGGGGTCACCACAGCGGAATGAACCGTCAAGCGGATGCCCTTTAAGCTGCTACCCAATACTGGGATACATCCATACACTTTCACATTCACACTCGTACACTACGGCCAATTTAGTTTCTTCAATTCTTTGGACTGTGGGGAAAACCGGAGCACCAGGAGGAAACCGACGCGAACACGGGGAAAACATGCAAACTCCACACAGAAATGCTAACTGACCAATCCTGGACCCGAGCCAGCGACATTCCTGCTGTGAAGCGACAGTGCTAACCACTGAGCCATCGTGTCGCACACATTCAGTAACATTTACATTTAAACACATTTATTAAAGGGTATATATTCACTATAATACATTACTAAATTGAGGTTTATCTTTTAACATTATTTAAGGAACCTACAGTTAGCTATTCCACATGTTAGACCTAAACTTGCCTAATGTTACCAAAAATAGTAACAAACATTAACAAATGAATTGTTCTTTGTTGCATTTTGGTAAAGTGACGTTAAATTAACTAATGAGGCCTTATTGTAAAGTGGTACGGAATAAACAATCGTCTTTCCTCAACCAAACCAATTGTAATTGTGTTTTGAATGTGATTGACGTCTGCCCTCTGTCGGCCGTTGTGTGTATGACCCACCGATCCTGCCATGCGCGCTGGCGAAGGTTTGGCACACAGGACAGCACTCTCCCTCTGGGATCGTGAATTGTTCGCACCCTTTCAGCTCTTCACATCGGATCTCCTCACAGAACACGGTTCCTTTGTCGCATACACACAGTCTGCAGGGCTCTGGCTTCCAGATCTCATTTTCTGAATACGTCAGATCTCCATCTTTACAGCCTTTTGCATCGTCTGTTAAAAAAACAACAGTCAATAGTCAATATAGCGTATCATACACAAACATTACATTATAATAGTCACATTATTAGATAAATATGCTAAAAATTCAATTCAATTAAACATTTAAAGACAACATGTTCTATTTGCTAACTTGTTTAAATGAACATTATTTCCTAGCAGTAGCCTAGTTATTTTGTATGTTTGTTTCAATAGCACATTTTTGTTCAAAGTAAAAAATAAAATAAAGTAAAATAAAATAAAGTAAAATAAAATAGGGACTGAGCCAAAAGAAAATGAATCAATGGAATAAAATGAAATGAAAACCAGAAAAGCACTGCACACATTGTATACATTCAGTCAGCCAGCAGAGGTCAGTCTAACGTCAGGGATTGCAATTGATTCACAAGGGCTCGTTTTGACATTTTTTATGTTACAATGCCCAGTTTGGTCTTCAAGCTTATAGCTAGGATGGTGGCATAAATTCTTGAGGTATACTTATTGTTTTAAGGTATTCTCAGTCCTCATAGCTTACCATGATAATCACAATAGGCCTACCCTATAGGCTACGCTATAGCTGTTAATGCTACAGTCGGGCCCAACACATCCACTTATGTTAAAAAAGTTATTAAAAGCAAAATAACAAGAGCGGTTTGAAAGAGATGCCAAATTGAACATGCTGTTAGTGATTTCTGCATGGACCACTAACAAATATCCAAACAGCACTGGAACCAAGCAGTCAAGTCTTTTGGATGATTATACATGGTGGATTACAGACATATTTTATACATTTATTTTGTTCATAGAGACTCTGTGATAGAGACTTTTTGGATGTCTATGATGCCTCTCAGTTATTCATTCATTCATTCATTTTCATTTCGGCTTAGTCCCTTTATTAATCTGGGGTCGCCACAGCAAAATGAACCGCCAACTTATCCAGCATATGTTTTACGCAGCGGATGCCCTTCCAGCTGCAACCCATCTCTGGGAAACATCCATACACACCCATTCACACTCATGCACTACGGATTAGCTTACCCAATTCACCTATACCGCATGTCTTTGGACTTGTGGGGGAAACCGGAGCACCCAGAGGAAACCCACGCCAACACGGGGAGAACATGCAAACTCCACACAGAAACGCCAACTGACCCAGCCGAGGCTCGAACCAGCGACCTTCTTGCTGTAAGGCGAACGTGCTATCCACTGCTATACCGTGAGGCCCGCCTCTCAGTTATTTAGAACTTATTTTAAATACAAAATTAAAATAAATAGCTGCTATGATAATATAGTAGGCTATTTTATGGTAGGCCTGTTCTGTTAGAACCAGCTTCTTAATTGCTAGATACAGTGTCCAATTTAAAAACAAACAAGTAAATAAAAATGGTCTCAACATTTGAAGAATGGGAGCTATTGTGTATTTCAAAAGGAGAAAACGAATTGTTTCCCAGTGTTTGGTTGCCGCTGGAAGGGCATCCGCTGCGTAAAACATATGCTGGATAAGTTGGCGGTTCATTCCGCTGTGGCGACCCCAGATTAATAAAGGGACAAAGACGAAACGAAAATGAATGAATGAACACTGAATTGTTAAAGGGATAGTTCACCCAAAAATGTAAATTTACTTTTAGTTGACCAACCCTCAAGCTAATTTGCTTTAGTAGAAGATTAATGAATATTTTTAGCTGAAACCGTAATGGTGATTTCATAAAAAGTCAGATTACAGCCAAAATACCTGTGGCTTCTGATGGTACATAAAGGTGTTGGACTGCAAAAAACTGAACATTTTTTACAGCATCAACAGGAAACTTGTGCCCAGAAGGTCAGGAGACTGTGGATTAGAGGTAATAATGTAAATAATGTTTAGTCTCTCGCTCAGACCGATTGGTCCTCTTCATAAGAGCTCAATGTAGGAGCCACGGGTGGATAAATGATTATTTTTTCAGCTAAAAATCACCTTCAATATTCTAATGAAGACAATAAATGTCAACTAATGTTTGGATGTCTTGAGGGTGACTACATTTTTGGGCCGTGAACTAGCCCTTTAGCTTATACTGTACAACATCAAAGCTAATCAAAACTCTGTTCAGAAGGCCTGTTACACTCAAAAATGACTTGACTGATTGTTCAAACTACTTATTTAAAATGAGTTTAAACAACACAGTTCTTAGGGTTTTTTTGGGGGGGGGACAACTTAATACTTTTATGTTTAGTCCACTTAAATTGGGATTAAATGATTAAGACCATTTAAAACGATTATTTTAACTTAATTGGTTTGTGTTGGGACAACATGAAGGAAGTGTGTGGAACAGCTCTTTTTACAGTGTACGTAGAGCTGATGAATGGATAATAGACTTTTTTTTATTTCAATTGATTAATTTGACATTGTCTCAATCTCATGTATGTTGTGTTTGTCTCTGTTAACTTCTGGGCACCGCAGACCCATCAGATGGAGGCCTGGTCCCATTGGCCTTGTTCATAATTTGCCCATGAGTAACTGCCTTTAAGTAACTATAATTATAAGCCAAAGTATAAAGTAGAATGTTTTAGACTCAATGAGAACTAGACCAAGGCCTCCATTCATCCAGTTCTGCCCTCATTTTAGCTGGTGATCACATCATACGCCACACCCTGCAATTGAGGTCTGCAGCTGGAGACCTTCAGCCGTTTTTCACTGAGTCCACTGGGGATTCACCTCCTGTGTACCACATCAAGACTTCAGTCCTCACTCAGAAAACCTTTCTTTTTTAAGTCAAATGATGGGGCTGGATTCTCCACAGTACCAAGTTTTACTACAGTACCAACTACTACATTTGCTGCCTTAAAGGTTTTCTCTGTCCTTGAATGGTTTAGAATGTGTTACATAATATATAATACATTACAGACATATTAATACAATAATATATAATATGCATTGGAGTCTGAGCACCAGCTTTGATGGCTCTTGATTAGATGCTTTAGCATGACAGAGATGGCAGACAGTAAATGCTGGTTCTGATTTTCAAAGTCTGTCGCATTACAGACTGTCCTGAGGGCTGATGGCTTCTAGCACTGTTTCCACTGCTGTAATCAAGATATAATGTTTAAGACTACCTGAAAGCCTTTATTGCGGTGCTCTAGTGCAGGAACACAGCAGAAGCGCAGACAGTTTAATGCAAGATAATTATTATTTAAGGAAACATTTGTTTCCCCTTCTATCATCAAAGGCACCAATTATGTCATACAGACATTCCGAGCAATTAAGAAGACTGAGAGACATTTCTCTGCATTTTTAAAAGGGATACTATTATGCCTTTCTGCACTTTCAACTTCCTTTATTGTTCTACAAAGTTGCAGTCCAAAGGGAGTTATTCTCTTGATCAGCAAACACCGTTTCTTACGGTGGCTGAGAAAGCTCAAATGCTCTGTAAATTAAGAAAACACATGCATATAAAAACAAAAAACTGAGAAAACATTTTCATTAATTTAACCCTGCCTCACAGTGGCGCAGTGGGTAGCACGTTCGCCTCACAGCAAGAAGGTCGCTGGTTCGAGCCTCGGCTGGGTCAGTTGGCGTTTCTGTGTGGAGTTTGCATGTTCTCCCTGTGTTGGCGTGGGTTTCCTCCGGGTGCTCCGGTTTCCCCCACAAGTCCAAAGACATGCGGTATAGGTGTATTGGGTAAGCTAAATTGTCCGTAGTGTATGAGTGTGAATGGGTGTGTATGGATGTTTCCCAGAGATGGGTTGCAGCTGGAAGGGCATCCGCTGCGTAAAACATATGCTGGATAAGTTGGCGGTTCATTCCGCTGTGGCGACCCCAGATTAATAAAGGGACTAAGCCGAAATGAAAATGAATGAATGAATGAATAATTTAACCCTAATGTACCGTTGGGGATGATTTCATCCACTCTGGGGTGATTTTGAGTCTTAATTTGGTCAAAACCTTTTCTGTGTTTCAGCTAGCAGAATGGTTTTTGGTGACTAATCTTATTTTGACACATATTTTGAGAAAAGGCTTTGAATTAAAACAAACCCTCAATGATACACTCTGGGCAAATTTGCTACCCTTTTGTTGTGTTAAAGACTACTAAAACTACTAAATTGCTTAAAAAATTACAGGATTTTAACTCTTTTATTGCCAAATTCATAAATGATGTCACTGATTTGGTGAAAAAAACAAACAAAGTGACGTATTTTCAATTTAAAAAGTAATTGTGGACTGGATTTTTTTTTTACCTTTTATCACATCATGTTTTATCACATCTTGGACATGTGAATGATTAGTGACAACATTGGCTTTGATGCATTGTTACATTTGTATTTTTTCCCCCTAATTTACTGTTGGTGGCTGGTTTTAGCCCCATTGACTTCCATAATAACCACATTTGATGGTGCATAAATACACAGTCTTTGTTTTCATCTCGAACATAACAAAAGGTAGTAAATTTGAACAGTGCACTATGGTTAACTTGACACACACAAATTCTCACAACACGTGCAAATACAGAAAGTGCTACACATAATCAGACCACAACGGGAGTGTGTGGGGGGGAAGCCAAAAAGTGATGAACCCAGCTGCTTTGTACACTGTAAAAAATGCTGGGTTCCACATAATCGATTTGTGTTGAGACAACATGAAGGAATTAAGCTAGCTTATTAGTTTTTGCTAATTTTTATTTTCTACAAATATACAAATTGAGTATATTTAAAGTTATTTATAAAATAACAGTTCATTTAACATTAATTATGCAAAGGATCAGATTATACACTGTAAAAAAATACTGGGTTCCACACAACTCTTTTATGTTGTCCCAACACAAATCGATTAAGTTACTTAATTGTTTTTACAAATTTAAGTGGATTGAACAAAAAACTATTAAGTTTTCCCAAAAAAATCCTCATGAATTGTATTGATTCAGCTCATTTTAAATAAGTAGTTTGAACAAGCAGCAAAAATAATTATTTTGAGTGTAAGAAGGACCAAAAATAAAACAAACAACAAGGAATCAACAAGGATGTTACAATAAACAGAAACCTCACCTTTTAGATCTCCGACAACACTGCTGACTCTTAACAGGAATCAGCTGTGTTTGTCACTTTTTGGGATCCCCTGACACATTTTTGTTGTGGTCTGCACTATTTGTAGGATTGTTCCGTATTTGCATGTGTTGTGAAAATATGCGTTGTTAAACTGGTCAAGATGTCATTTTAATAATGCTTTTTAGCGAGTTTGAGCGCTCTCTCAGCCACCACCATAGTTTCTAGACTCCATCAAACACCTCAAACATACACAATATCCCAAACTTATATCCCAATCCCAAAAAACTCCCCAATTTATTAAATGAAACAGGAAAAGATTAAATCAATTGACACTGACTTTGCCTATCCACATATTCTCCCATTTCCAAAGATTTATTTAAGCAAACCATTGTCATATTGAGGATCTGGTGCATGCCTTCTATTGATGATTTGTATTTTCAACAATTTCCTCCTGATATTTTATTTAGAATAAACAGGTTACGGGCCTCACAGTGGCGCAGTGGGTAGCACGTTCGCCTCACAGCAAGAAGTCGCTGGTTCAAGCCTCGGCTGGGTCACTTGTCGTTTCTGTGTGGAGTTTGCATGTTCTCCCTGTGTTGGCGTGGGTTTCCTCCGGGTGCTCCGGTTTCCCCCACAAGTCCAAAGACGTGCAGTATAGGTGAATTGGGTAGACAAAATTGTCCGTAGTGTATGAGTGTGAATGGGTGTGTATGGATGTTTCCCAGAGATGGGTTGCAGCTGGAAGGGCATCCGCTGCGTAAAACATATGCTGGATAAGTTGGCGGTTCATTCCGCTGTGGCGACCCCAGAATAATAAAGGGACTAAGCCGAAATGAAAATGAATAAATGAATGAATAAACAGGTTACTAATTAAAACAACCTTTTCACTCTTTTTATCCTCTTTTTTGTTTTGTATTTGTTTATTGTTGTTTTTCTTCTAAATTGAAAACAAAAGTGTAAATATGATTGTGATATTTTCACAATTTTGTTACATCTCAATAAAAAGATTGTTAAAAAAAACTCCCATCTAAGACATACCATCATGATCAACAGATGCAGATAACAAATCTAATATACAGATACACATGTCATTTTTTCGTTCACAGACATAACCAAACTATAATAATTTTGCCATAAACCTGTGTGTTTTTGACCGTTGATGTTTGTTGGGATTGCTTTGAAGCATGCTACCTTATAGATAATCTTAAGGCTGACTTATTTCTTTTTTAAAAAGATTGCAAATGGGGCAGCCATGTCTTAATGGTTAGAGAGTTGGACTTGTGATCAAAAGGTTTGAGAAATGTACCCAAGGTTGCTGCCAAGGTCAAGGTCAAATTTATTGTCTCCCTTAGGAGAGATTGTTGTTAGAAAAAAGGTCTGCTGCACACATAAAAAAATCCTTATCCTTAAATACATCCTAATATAAATACAGTTCCATTGAAACAATCATTTAAGAAATGCCACAGCGACGACTGACAACTGCTCCGGGAGTGTGTGTGTGTGTGTGTGTGTGTGTGTGTGTGTGTGTGTGTGTGTGTGTGTGTGC
>CAIGQW010016670.1:0-13011 GCA_903798125.1 Danio choprae
GGCTCAGTGGTTAGCATATATATATATATATATATATATATATATATTGCAAGCTCACAGCTCTTGGTCCAGTAAACATAAACAATCTGTAGCAACAATTTTGCTCACAGTGTGCCTCAATAATAAAACCAGGAAAAAAGAACTTTTTTCATTTCCCTCTGTGGTTTGCATCATGAGATTTGGTGGTCCTACTGGTTCTTGATTTGACACTCACCGCAGCTGTTGCCACATTGCAGGAAAATGTGTGTAATTTTCAGACAATGCCAGAAATCTGATCACAACGACCATTAAGCGGCTGTCTATGAATATGTCAAACCAACAATTAAAGTTCACAGAATTTAGCCTAGAATTTCAGAATCATTTAGGATTTCCCAAATTTGTCTTTGACAACCAAATCGTGGCTGACAGTGTGAGCAGGGCTTTACTCAACATTGAATTCAGATAGAACACGTGACATCAATGCCTGAAGAGAATTCTGTGAAAAACATTGTTGTAGTAAAGATTTGTTTGGGGTTTGGAAGAAGAAGGCAGGGTTAGCGATACAGGTAATTCAAAAGATTTTATTATTATAAAGTTTTTAGTCAGAGCACTCATAAGCGTCTCTCTCATCTCTCTCATCTCTCTCTCACTCCTGGCCTGTCCTCTCTATTTAGAAGCGTCTCTCCAGGCTAGAAGTTAGGGGAAAAATAAAATAAAGGGGAGAGCGAAGTTAGAAATGTGCAATAGCGGCCTCTCACAAAATGCAGCTTTAACCTGTGTAAACATCTGTTGGCACCGCTCCAATCCATTGGACGGTATCTTGTTCTCCCTTTTTAGTGAGATAAGTCAGCGAGCTGATGCAGGCCAATTAATTAAGGGACAAAATGCCTGTAATATCCCGCCAGACCCAAAAACTGGCCACTTGGCGAGAAATTTTGAGCTGGATGATGTCTGGTGCTGCTGATTCTGGGCCTTGAGCACATTCTCCGATGAGAGTCATCCCAGTGTGTGGAGTTTTATGTGTAGGTCCAGAATTCAATTCAATTTAATGCATCTTTATTTCTGTAGCAGTTTTATAATGTAGATTGTGTCAAAGCAGCTTAACATAGAAGTTCTTGTAAATTGAAACTGTCAGTCCAGTTTTCAAAGTTGAAGTTCAGTTTAGTTCAGTTCAGTGTGGTTTAATTTTCACTGCTGAAAGTCCAAACACTGAAGAGCAAATCCATCGATGCGCAGCTCAACAAGTCCCAAACCAAGCAAGCCAGTGGCGACAGTGGTGAGGAACAAACTTCACCAATTGACGAAAGTGAAGGAAAAAAAACTCAAAAGAAACCAGGCTTAGTTGGGCACAACCATTTCTCCTCTGGCCAAACGTCCTGTGCAGAGTTGCTGTCTAGGCACCGGAGGCTAAAAAACCCTGGACGTCCAATGTGGAGAAGCTGCAGGTGTGAGTAGGTCACTAGCAGGTGTTCAGATTGGCCCACGCGACCCACTCACTGGGTCTTTTTTTTTCAGAAATCAGTTTCATGCTCTCCACTCTTCCATGACCACCACAGCAGCTGCTCAGGATACGGCCTGGTCCAGGATTATGGAAACCTCAGGAATAATGAAAAACAGACTAGCATAAGCACAGATGCCATTCAAATTATAATGTCTTTTAGGAAATCTAGTTTTAAACTGACAGAGTGTGTCTGCTTCACATACTGTGCTTGGAAGGCTGTTCCAGAGTTTAGATGCCAGATATAAAAAAGATCTACCACCTACAGTTGATTTTGATATTCTGGGAATAATCAGTTGTCCAGAATTAATTGAGCGTAGTGGACGTGGGGGGCTATAACACACCAGGTGCTCCCTCAAATACTGGGGAGCTAAACCATTCAGTGCTTTGTAAGTAGTCAACAAATTTTTTTAATTTATACAATATTTAATAGGGAGCCAATGCAATGATGAAAAAAACTGGATTAATATGATCATATTTCTTTGTTCTAGAAAGCACTCTAGCAGCTGCGTTTTGAAAGAACTGAAGTTTGTTAATTAGGCCAACAGGGCAACCGCCTAGTAAGCCATTACAATAGTCTAACCGAGAGGTCATGAAACCATGAATAAGCTTTTCCGCATCAAACATTGATAGCATATGTCGAAGTTTGGCAACATTTTTAAGATGAAAAAATGCAGTTTTACAGATGCTTGAAATCTAGCCTTCAAACGACAGGCTGCTATCTAAAATCACCCCCAAATGTTTGACTGAAGATGAAGACTGAACTAAGAATCCATCAAGGGTTAGACAGTGTTCTAGGTTTTTGCGTGTGAGGTTTAGGAGTTCAGTTTTATCTGAATTTAGTAATAAGAAGTTATTAGTCATACAATCTTTTATATCAGCTATACAATCTGTTAATTCCATGAATTCATACAAATTATCAGGTTGAGAGAAAATATAAAGTTGTGTATCATCAGCATAACAGTGGAAGCTAACTCCATGTTTTTTTAATGATATCGCCTAGCGGTAGCATATATAGTGTGAAAAGTATGAGACCAAGAACTGAGCCTTGTGGTACCCCACAGTGTACTTTTGATCTGTATGATGCCTCTTCATTAACTGATACAAATTGACAACATTCAGATAGATAAGACCTGAACCAGACCAATGCAGTTCCTGTAATACCAATATAATTTTCAAGCCTATCAAGGAGAATATTATGATCAATTGTATCAAATGTAGCACTGAGGTCTAATAACACCAAGAGAGAAATGCAACCACGAATGCACAACAGAAGGGGATCATTTGTAACTCTTAGGAGTGCTGTTTCTGTGCTATGAAATGCTCTAAATCCAGATTGAAATTTTTTATAAATATTGTTTCTCTGTAGGAAGGGACAGATACAACTTTTTCTAGTATCTTTGATAGAAAAAGCAGGTTTGAAATGGGTCAATAATTTACTAATTCTTTGGGAACAAGCTGTGTTTTTTAATAAGAGGCTTAATGACAGCTAGTTTAAAAGCTTTAGGAACATATCCTAAAAGTAGGGATGAATTCAACACGTTAAGAACAGGTTCAGAAGCATCTGAAAACAATTGTTTTAATAGGTATAGGATATTGGTTGGTATAGGATCTAGCATAGACGTTGTTGATTTGGACGAATTTATCAGTTTATACAGTTTTTCCTCACCTACTGCTGAAAAAGTTTGAAGTTTATCCATTAACGATCTACAGTGCTCTAATTGGGACGATGCTGTAGGAGGCAGATTGATGGTGCTTATTTTATCTCTGATATCATCAATCTTGCATGTGAAAAAATTCATAAAGTCATTACAGCTGTGTTGAGAATTGCATGCTGATGCTTTATTTTAGTTAGATTGGCTACTGTGAACAGGGTTGTGTTTATTTTCTTCTATCAAAGTTGAAAAATAAGCAGATCTGGCATACTTTAAAACTTTTCTAAAGTTAAGTATACTTTCTTTCCAGTCCAGACAAAAAACCTCTATTTTTGATTTCTTCCATCTACGTTTCATTTTTTGGGCTGTTTTCTTTAAGACACATGTGTGCTCATTGTGCCATGGCGTCAGATTTTTTTCCCTAACCTTTTTTATGTGTAACGGAGCAACTATGTGTAAAGTGCTTAAAAGGACAGAATCAATAGTTTTAGTTGCAGTGTCAAGCTCTTCTAGGCTGACAAAGTCATCTTTGGTGCTAGTGGTGATCATTCTAGAATATTTATAAAATGCTGATTTTGTAGACCTATCAATGCACAATAAACAAGAGATTAAATAGTGATCTGAAATGTCATCACTCTGCTGCACAACTTCAACATTATCAATATCGATACCATGTGATAATATTAGGTCTAAAGCAGGGGTGCCCAAACTCATTCCTGGAGAGCCGGTGTCCTGCATAGTTTAGATCCAAAGCCAATCAGACACACCTGGGCTAGCTAATCAAGCTCTTAGTAGGTTAGCTAGAAATGTCCTGGCAGGTAGTGTCTTAAGGGATCCCGACCCAGGAGAAGATACGAAAAAGCCACCAGCAAGAGCCTTTTGCGGAGGCTTTTAGGAACTAATAGCTTGTTGATATCATGCTTTAACTGAGCATCTTGGGCTACTTGATACACCCTATCATTAATAATCGTGAAATACGGGTAGGAGAGGGTTGATCAGGCTGGAGGAGATGCCCATTAATCACATTTACCTGTTCAATGGAGTTTTTCAAAGTGTCGTCATGGGATTGCTACAGGGCAAACTCATACCAGGCAACCCCTGGCCAGTTTGTTCCCAGTATTAGTGGATGCTTGAGGTGGGGACTAACCACCAACTTTACACTATGCTTTTGACCCCAAAAATGAATATCCACGGCTGTTAGCGGATAGTGAACTACATCTCTCTGCACACAACTCCCCCGGACAGTGCGGCTTTTATCCAATGTCTTGCATCAGGCATTGGTGGATAGAGGTCTGATTACACCTCAAATCCACCAAGGCCTGATACGTACCTCCCCAATACTCACTGATATCTGGTATAGCCCGTCGTGACCAGGGGCGGCTGTGGACGCATCGGGGACTTGGATCAGGGCCCCTATTTCTATAGTGGAACAACTCTCAGGACCATGATCCCACCCCCACAACACCAACATGACAGCCCAGACTTCCCCGCTGCACCCCCAGGGTAAGCAGGACCAATCAATTGAGCCAGAGAGAGGCCAAACAACGTACTAGAAGTCGCCAGCGGGCATGACTATGCCTGCCGTCCTAACGCCCGCTCCAGCGGACCGTGTAGCACATCGGCTGTATGTTTGATAAAAATTCGTGTCGATAGGTGTAACGGTTTTTGTGCTGGCATGATGCCAAACTACAAGCGAGGCAGTATCTCTGCATTGCTTAAAGATATTGACACCAAATTTTAGCTGTGTCATTACCACCTCACACTGAACAAACCATAAAATTTGGTGACAGCGCCACCTATGGATTAAGGGTTATAAAACATACATTGTTCATTAATAATGAATCTTACAAATTTGGTAATAACTATTGACTGCAAATGTTAATTTTAAAGTAATTGAGCTTAAATGATTTTGCAAACAGCTCTGTCTAAATAACTTACCAAGGTACGTCACAGTAGCTTTGGCAAACTTGGATTTGGCTAGATTAATTGTTAAACCAGTCTATTCAAAGCGAGAAAACAGATTTGCAATAGGACTCAGGTGCTGGTCCCAGGAATCACTGAAAAAACATAATCTAAAATAACATGTTACGTGCCGGCTCAAGCACGCAACAAAATGAAGGGAACCAAACCAAGTTAAATGAAAAATGCTAAATATATTTATTTTAAAGTTACAAAAATAATACAAATTAAGTACAAAGGGGTACCATATGAAAATTAAATGTCTAACATAAGATATAACTTTCAAAACAACAACAACATCTAACATAAGAACAAATTCCAACATAAACAAAACATAATATACGCGGTGGGTAAGCCAAAGGAAGTCAAAAGAAACAATCCTCCAAAGCAGTCTCCCGAACGCATCCTTGCAGCTCCTTAAATAAGGCGCAAGATTACCCGCACCTGCTGCACCATAATGATTCACCTATTAAAAGAAAAGAGAACCAGGAAACAGAACAAAATCAAACCCATGACAAACAAAAATAGCAACTCCCTGCAATCCAGCAATGACTCAATTTAAAACCCGCTTAAAGGTTGTGAGAGCATTTCTGAAGCCAAAGCTCATAACATTGTAAGAAAATAAGCCTTCCGATGTAAAAAAATAAATAAAAAAAAAGCAGATATGGTCAACGGAACCTGTCAGTAGCCTTTGAGCAGATCAAATTTAATAATAATTTTTTTTGGAATTAATTTGGTCAACAATCATCAATGCAAGGTGAAGGAAATGTTCTTACAGTGTTCGTGTGTGTTTCCTCCAGGTGCTCTGGTTTCCCTTACAGTCCAAAGACATACCGTATAGATGAATTGGATGAACTATATTGGCCATAGAGTATGAGTGTGTGTGTGTGTGTGTGAATGTGAGTGTATGGGTGTTTCCCAGTACTGGGTTGCGACTGGAAGGGCATCCCCTGTGTAAAACATATGCTGGAATAGTTGCCGGTTCATTCCGCTGTGACGGCCTCTGATAAATAAGGGACTAAGTCGAAGGAAAATTAATAAATTAATAAATAATAAGTTCCATCTTTACTTATTTACAGGGAAACAGGTGGTGGCCCAACTAGAAAATGGCTATGTAATGTCATTATTCAGCATATATTGAACTTCACTTTTAAGCTGGAGGAGTTTTTTTATGGACACCCAATAAAAAATGTTGGAGAATGGCCACAGCATCCCCAACATCAATATTGTGCTCCAACCAGTGTGTACATGATGGAACCTCACCAAGTAAACCACCAAATCATTGGGGCTAAAACCAGTGCTTTCCTGACATATTTTATAAGGTGACAACATCAACCATAACAATCCCTCCTTCCAGTCACCTTCTATCTCGCGTACAGTATGCACGCAGTAAGTACTTAAGGATCTGATGGAAATGCTCTCCTGGAAAAGGTCCCCTGGCTTTGGATGTGATAAGCACCAGATTTATTGTGCTTAATGTGCAGAACCTTGAAGACCAAAGAAAACAAATGAGTGGTAAAATTAGAATATTGATTACACTGCACAATCTTCGGAATATCGAAAAACAAAACTGAACCAAGTTTTTCACCACTGATTTTGCAGTGATGGGTCAATGCACACATAACTGTGAGCAAATAAATGCTGCCAGATTATGATCTAGGCAACAGGCCTACACAATCAACTATCTAATGCTGAAATGGTGGGATCTGAAATAATGGGGCAGGTTTGATCATCTAATTTGGCTTGCCTGGTAGCTGACAAGTATGACAAGTCTTGATGTCCTTTGACACTTTTTTTTTATTATTTGGGCCAAAAAATGACAATGGATTCTATTATAGGTTTTTCAACCTGCATGTTTCAGTGATACTTCTCTGAAACAACCACTTGTATGACAGAATCCCCTGCAAATGCATTACCATGTGGAATCCATTCCCATATCCTATGCTCTAAGAAATAACCTTGAGCAACTTGTCTAATTTCATAAGAGGACATCAAACTCTCAAAATGTTTGGAGAGAGAAGAACCATCACGCCAAATCTTCCACCACCTCTCCACTCACAAGTTGAGATGAAAGCCTTACTTTGTGCAAGAGAACAGTCAGAACATTTAATTCCTTGAATTACCACTCTAGTACCAGTGTCGCTCAAAGATGAAAATGGCAATACCTTTTGTAGAATAAAATTTTCAGATGCTTCCTTAACTTTTGTCTCTTGACCAACAGTCGACATAAGGCCATAGGTAATAAAAGGTGCATAGTTTCCTTATTTTAGGGACTTCATTGCTGTAGAATATTCTTTCCCAGATGTGTTAGTAGAATTATCATGGGTGCCACAAGAACAGTTGGTTTAACATGAGAAGCATTTTCCCCTTTACTCTTAACTTTTAATACTGGGCACTCCAATGGTGGTTGACACTCAGTGGATAGCACTGTCCTGGCTGGGCCAGTTGGCATTTCTGTGTGAAGATTGCATGTTCTTCCCGTGTTGTCGTGGCTTTTCTCCGGGTGCTCTGGTTTTCCCCACAGTCCAAAGACATGCGTTATAGGTGAATTGAATAAACTAAATTGGCTATAGTGTATGAGTGTGCATGTGAATGAGTGTGTATGGGTGTTTTCCAGTACTGGGTTGCAGCTGGAAGGGCATCCGCTGCTGTATAACATATGCCGGAATAGTTGGCGGTTCATTCTGCTGTGGTGATCCCTGATAAATAAGGAACTAAGCTGAAGGAAATGAATGGATGACTCTAATGGTCTTTACCACTACAGTAATTACATATGAGAGATTCATTTTCTGGTGAAGGATCTATTTTATTTTCAAACTCTTAATGCATTTTGTGACCAAAACTTTATCATCAGCAAAATCTGCAGTTTTAGCAAATGTAACAGTTTTCTCCACATTTGGTGTATGTTGCAATGTGAGCAGCAAAAGAATTTTTAAACTCTTCAAGCACAATTAAATTTCTCAGCTATTCAAATGTTGTTATTTCAGATGTCATACACCAGCGGTTAAATGCAGTAGTGAGCTTCCTAGCAAACTCAACATGAGACTCATTGAGTCTTCTGGACATAGTTCTAAATATGTTCCCATATGCTACTGGTACTAGCTTGTATGCTTTTAAAACGGTAGCTTTAACAACAACATTTTCACAATTTAAAACTGAAAGTGCAGAATAAACAAAATAATCCATGGCAATCACTGCAAAGACATAGATGTTAGTCATGTTTTTGATTGACCACCTTTCCAGCCACTAGTCTCCTGGTGTGCCCTCCCCCTGTGTGGGCCGGTTGATCACACACTCCTCGTGACATACATTTACCACCCATCTCAGTCTGGGCAGCCGTCTGAACTGCAGCCCCTTCCCTTCACACACAACTCAATTGTACAGTCCGTCTTAGGAATCAAGACAATCGGGCTGGCCCAGTCTCTGTGGGATTCTTCTACTACCCTATATCCAGCATGTTTTTTAAATTCCTTTTGTACCACTTTTGTTTTGTGTTTGGGTAAACTATAATCTCCTACACCTGGTTCAATATCAATATGGTGCTGAATTTAATTGGTTCATCAGTGAGAAGTGATTTCACCACAGTGACCAGAGGGGCAGGCTGAATGTGGGCAATGTCCTCTGGTCCCAGGTCATCCACATTTGTAACTACCATCATCAGCCTCTTTATTTCAATTGTACAAAATATAATGAAATTTGCGATTGCCCTTTCTTTAAGTCCTATTTGTCTAAAACAGGGGTGCAAACTTGGTCCTGGAGGGCCTGGGTCCTACATATTTTAGTTCTAACTCCTATTAATTACACCTGGACCAACTAATCAAGCTCTTTCTATGTATACTAGAAACTTCCAGGCAGGTGTGTTGAAGCAAGTAGTAAGTAACTATGGAAGACAGTGCCCCTGCAGGGCCGAGTTTGGAAACCCCTGGTCTAAAACAACAACAATAATAGCAAGAAGGAAAAAAAAGGAAAAAGACAACAACAATAGTAATAATAATGATAATTGTGCATAGAAAGTGGCAAGTGCATTTTTATAGCAGCTTTCAAGTAAAAAAAAAAAAAGTGAAATGTTCTTTGGCTAAGTTGTTTTTTAATCCCCTCAGGAAGTGAAGTTGCTGCTGTGTTCTTTTTGACCATTGCTGTGGTGTTAGTTTTCCATGACATACTTTGATCCAGATGCAGGCCCAGACACTTTAAGTCATTGACATTCTCCACACAGTCCCCATTGACATATATGGGCAAAGTGTCTGGTCTGTTCCTCCTGAAGTCCACTATGATTTCCTTTGCTTCAAGGTATTGAGGTCCCAGTTGTTATCACAGCACCATAAAATCAGTCAAGATGGAATTACTTGAATGGGTGGGAGTGCAGTCGTGTGTATAGAGTGTACAGTAGGGGACTTAGCACACATCCCTGTGGGGAGGCAGTGCTGAGGCTGAGTGCTGGGGAGACAGGGTGTCCTACCTTGGCTCTCTGTGGATGGTTGCTAAGGAAATCTTGAATCCAGAGGCAGGTGGAGAGAGGAAAGCCGAGGTGATTTAGTTTAGAGACCAGTCTTTTTGGAAAGATTGTATTAAATTCCGAGCTAAAATCAATTAGGAGAAGCCTGGCACAGCTGTCTTTGTGAGTCAGGGTGGTGTAAAGGCTATGACATCCTCTGTTGACCTATTTTCCCTGTATGCAAACTGCTACTGGCCAGTAATCATTTAGACTGTTAATGGTGGTCTTTTTTGGGAATAGGATGATTGTTGAGGGCTTAAGACAGAGTGGGATAAAGGCCTGAGCTAGGAACAGGATGAATATTTTTTGTAAAAACCCCTGTGAGTTGATCTGCATAGTCTTTCATTACCCCCATAACGCCATCAAGTCCTGTTGCTTTTCTGGGGTTTACTGTCCTCCGCATTCTGCAGACTTCTGGAGGACTTTGAAGACACGGCTGGTGTTTGATGGGGAATGCAATGTGGCGTCCTCTGGTGTTTGTTGTTCAAAGTGGGCAAAGAAGCAGTTAAGCTCCTCTGCTAGTGTGTCATTACCCTCTACAATCGTGGGTTTGGATTTGAAGTTGGTAATATTTTAGATCCCCCACCACACTTGTCTTTAGTTGTTGCTGTGAAGGTGACCCTCAATTTTGTATTCAACTTGGCTCCTTCAATGCACCTTTTCAGGTTTGCTCTGGCTGCACTGTAGAGCTCCGTGTCACCACTTGTGTTCCTTTCCTTCAGCAGAATCCTAAACCCTGTTGTTCAGGGTTTTTGGTTGTTATACACTCTGAGGCGTTTATCAGTGGTGACAGTGTCTGCACAGTACTTGATGTAAGAGAGTCTTCACATTGATCCTGTGGGCAAGCCTGAACATTCACCGGTGACCTACTCAGACTTGCAGCTTTCCACGATGGTCGTCCAGCCTTTCTCCAGCCTCCGGCACATAGACTGCAGCTCTGTACAAGAAGTTTGGGCAGAGGAGAAATTGTCATGCCCAACTGAGCCTAGTTTCTCTCTAGGGTTTTTTCCTTTACTTTTGTCAATTGGTGAAGTTTGTTCCTCGCCACTGTCGCCACTGACTTGTTTGGTTTGGGATCTGTGGAGCTGCGCATTGTGGCGCTGGTGATGCATGTGGTTTAAGAAAAGAAAACACTTAATTCACAAAGAAAGAGGATTTTAATCCTTAATGATAAATGTCTTTTGGTTCGGATGCCAGGTAGATACAGATCTACCAATTAGAGTACATAAATTAAGAAAACAAAAAAAAAAGAGAATTTATCTGAGGGTATTCACCAGCTACACAAAAATAAGTAATACAAACAAGAGCAAGGAATTTACTTAGGAACTCAAAACTCAGAATACTTAGAAAAATAGAAACAGTTCAATTTTTCAGGGTAACAAATGAAACAAATAAATTCAAAACTGCGTGTAATAACCAACAAAAACAATCAAATACAAAAGAAAAATTGTTGGTTGTCCTTTTATGTGTGGGCGTGCAATTGCGATGGGTGTGTGTGTGCAGGTTTAGGTGTGTGTGTGTGTGTGTGTGCAGTGCTGGGGAAAGTTTTGAAGTGGCTAGTATGGAGAGAAACAGAGAATACCTGGCACGGATTTAGCGGAGGTAGAACTCACAGTTGGCCTTTGATGTAGCAGGTAAGTGGACTGGACCCCACAGCGACAGACTCTGAATGGTGAACTATAGATGTAGCAGAAAAATAGACTGGACCCCCACAGCGACAGACGCTGAATCTAGAAGTCATCTATGAGAATATCAGCGATGTTTTCCTCATCTTCGCATGAACAAACATTCACTCAGCTCCGACCTTGTCATCCTCGTCGCCCCAACAGTGGCACTGTTTTACCGAACGGGTGGTAGGACAGGATCGATGTTTCCTGCAGCTCTCAGGTAAGCGTCGCTCTCATTACATCGGCAAACAGGTGAATTTACCTTTCGCTCCGTGATTCGTTTCTCTGCCGCACACTTCAACTTCCCTCTAACTTCCGTCTAACTGCCAAATGACTGCCATCCTTTCTGCAGTTTCCACTTCCGCTTTTATTGCAAACAATCGGCTTTTCCACTTACGACGTCATCTCTTACGGTGTTCATTATTGGTGGGTTTAGAGAGTTTGTGCGGTCCATTCAGAGACTGTCACATTTCCCCCCCCAGAGAAAAACAACTGCCAGTAGTAGAGAACTTGGATTGTACTTTAAAAACCCAGGAATTCAGTATCTTCATCAGAAGTTTCTTGGAAAATTTCCTGGAGCCGTTTTATTTGAAGTATTTCCAATTCGGTGGCAGTTGGATAACAGGGTTTTAAATTGCAGACATGAGCAGTTCTCACATCTAGACCGGTGGATTCTAGTGCAATTCTGTAAGTGAGAGGACCCAGCTGCTGTATAATACGGTATGGTCCCTTCCACTTGGGGGCCAACTTGGCGCTGAATCGTTGTATTGCACTAGATTGTGGAAAGTTTTTTAACCAGACACGGTCTTGTTCTTTGTATGTGACTTCTCTTCTGTTCTTGTTATAATTTCGTAACTGTCGGGTTTTTGCCTTTGCATAATTTTCTTTTGCTTTCTCTTGTAGGTTTGCAATGTGGTTTACGATGTCATAAGGAGAGTCATCTGGTGAGAGACAATGATCATGTGACATAAACAACTTGTCCATAGGTCCGTGGAGCTTTCTGCCTAAATGCAACTCAGCTGGGGACATTCCAATGCTTTCTTGGATGGAGGAATTTATTGCAAACAGGAACTCGGGTAAGTAGAGGTCCCATTTTTTGTGGTTTTCCTCCACATAAGAGGAGATCATACACTTTAGAGTATGGTTAATTCTCTCAGACATGTTAGTTATGTCTCTCAGACATGTCAGTCCACATCTTCGGCCAGAAGACTAGATTCTGCAGACGTTTAAAGGTCTTGAAAACACCTCCATGACCACTCAATGGATGCGAATGGTAGTGTTGGATGACTGTAGGGATGAGACTCTTGGGTAAGTACATGCAGTACTGAATTTGGCCTTGGGTCAAAGGAGTCTTGAGATACAGTTTATCTTCAATTACCTCAAATTTCTGTGTGGTGTCTTGCCTGTTTTCAGCCATTTCTAGAAAAATTTGTACAATTTCTGGATCTTGATGCTGGTGTTCCCACAGATCTACAGCGGAAATAGGCACCTCTTCTTCTTCTGGCTCCTGTATGGCAAGTAGGTTGCATGTGGGTCCACTTAACATCCGAGAAAGAGCATCTGGCACTGTATTAAGTCTGCCTTTTCTATACTCAATGATGAAGTCAAATTTCTGGAGGCATAGTACCCATCTGATGAGTCGGCTGGTGGTTTTTGTAGAGCTCATTACCCATTGTAAGGCAGAATGATCAGTCACAACAGTAAATAATTTTCTGAGAAAAGTTGGGGACAAACCGGTGGTACCACCCGGCAAGTCCA
>CAIGQW010016688.1:1466-14378 GCA_903798125.1 Danio choprae
CGGAATGAACCGCCAACTTATCCAGCATATGTTTCACGCAGCGGATGATCTTCCAGCTGCAACCCATCACTGGGAAACATCCACACACACCCATTCACACACATACACTACAGACAATTTAGCTTACCCAATTCACCTGTACCGCATGTCTTTGGACTTGTGGGGGAAACCGGAGCACCCGGAGGAAACCCACGCCAACACGGGGAGAACATGCAAACTCCACACAGAAATGCCAACTGACCCAGCCGAGGCTCGAACCAGCGACCTTCTTGCTGTGTGGCGAACGTGCTACCCACTGCGCCACTGTGAGGCCCGTAATTATTAATATTACTATTTAAAATATCAGATCAGAGCAAAGTATGTTTCACTATTTTTCACTTTGAGAGCTGTTTTGACATCTTTCCGGGGGGATTAAGTGTTAATTATGGGGGTCAAACCCCCGGTCAACCCCCCGCCCCCTCCCCCCACCCCTGTAGTTCGCACCCTGATTGACAGATAATTAAATTCCGCATAAACTGGAAGTAGCTGAGACTCTTATTTCAGTATGTTGATGTACTTCCAACTGAAACGGAATATTGATTAGGGGGCGGGGCTTTCTTTTTGCGCATCAATCTCACTGAGGGCGTGGTTAAGAATAATGCTATGCAGTTGCTATGGAAGCCCTCAGGTTGACGTCAACAGTAGGTCCGCCACTCCAAATGCAGAAGCAAATGGGCTTTCATTGCAGATTACCAAAACTATTTTTTTTCAGTATATTAATTTGCAGGGCGGCACGGTGGCGCAGTGGGTAGCGCTGTCGCCTCACAGCAAGAAGGTCGCTGGTTCGAGCCCCAGCTGGGTCAGTTGGCATTTCTGTGTGGAGTTTGCATGTTCTCCCCGTGTTGGCGTGGGTTTCCTCCGGGTGCTCCGGTTTCCCCCACCAGTCCAAAGACATGCGCTATAGGTGAATTGGGTAAGCTAAATTGTCCGTAGTGTATGTGCGTGAATGAGTGTGTATGGATGTTTCCCAGAGATGGGTTGCAGCTGGAAGGGCATCCGCTGCGTAAAACATATGCTGGATAAGTTGGCGGTTCATTCCACTGTGGCGACCCCAGATTAATAAAGGGACTAAGCCGAAATGAAAATGAATGAATGAATGAACTTAATCGATTTGTGTTGGGACAACATCTAGGAATCTTGAGGAACTCAGCATTGTTTACAGTGTATTTGGGAGAAATATACTGAGCAGTCAATGTAATGGATAATCCTAATAATGTTAAAACGAAGGGCCGCGGTTACACAAGAAGTAGGGGTTTGACATTTACATGAAACATTTTGCACTGTGGTTCTGCTGCGAATTGGGATAACCTTTAATTTCTGGGAAATGTTTTCAAGGGTCATGTTGAAGAATATGGTCACTGAGCTGCAGGGTTGCCAGATCTGCTCACCAAAACCAGTCCTTTGGCCAGTCAAACCCACCCACAAGATATGCCATTAGAACGCACATTTGAACGATCATCGCTGTATAGTAACAATCGTGAATGCAGATATATGCAGAGATAAAGGCTGATAGTACAGTTGCAAGCCAAAAATGATCTGCGCAATCTATCAATTTGGCAACCTCATGCTGTGGTGAAGTCTGGCGTGTGAATATCAGTCACGAAAGAGCTCTCTTGATCGCTCACTCAGAAGCCATTAGAAAGGCTTTTCATGCTTTCTCATGTCACATTAAGATACACAAGGCAGGCACCTAGATGAAGACTTTACAGTGAGATTTGTCACTGTAAATCATCTCAAATGCTTCTGAGCTTTAAATGGGGCCTATTATGATTTTTACAATAGCTTTAAACATAGTCGAGTGGCAACAGTGTGTGAATCTAGCCAGACTATAATAGTAAAGATGTATTCATTTTAGTTTTATAATCAGACTTGATATAAACGGTCTGCAGAAACGGTCTTTGATTGACATTCTCCCTTTGTACGTGTCATCAGAGGGGGAAAGCCCCGCCCACTAGTGCCCGTCTCTCCCTCGTTATCATAGACAGCCTTGAGTGAGAAGCAGCCGTCCGCCATTAGGGTTTTAGCACCGTACCTGCTGAAATTAGTTTTGAAGGGAGCTGGAGCTCAATCTCGCTTGAATTTAAAGCGACAGTCCCCAAAGCGACACATTTGGATCAAGGTCTAATAAAACTCTCAGCCTCAGAGAGTTATGAAACATTATTTGTGTAGTATTTTAAGCTGAAACGTCACACACACACACTCTAGGGGCATCAGAGATGTGTTTTACATCTTGTAAAAGGGAGCATAATGGGTCCCCTTTAAAACATATTCATTCATTTTCTTTTCGGGTTAGTCCCTTTATTATTCTGGGGTCGCCACAGCAGAATGAACCGCCAACTTATCCAGCATATGTTTCACACACACACTCATTCACTACGGACGATTTAGCTTACCCAATTCCCCTATAGCGCATGTCTTTGGACTTGTGGGGGAAACCGGAGCACCCGGAGGAAACCCACACCAACACGGGGAGAACATGCAAACTCCACACAGAAACGCCAACTGACCCAGCCGAGGCTCGAACCAGCGACCTTCTTGCTGTGAGGCGAATGTGCTACCCACTGCGCCACTGTGAGGCCCTTCCTTTAAAACACAAATTTACAGTACAGATGCTTTCAGATATAGAAACACATGTCAGCTCTACTGTGAAGCAGAACTAGTGTTATTACACAGCCGTCTCTTCAGATTATGTTCAGTGTATGCAAGTCTCCGACTCGTGTTATCACTGTTGTATAGAGAGTAAAATAGTATTTTCCGCTGGACAAATCCCTTTATACAGAATATATATTTATATATATTAGATTTCTGACATTGTTCATTTCATCTAGTACTAACTCCGGCACGTTTTGCCCGTTAATCTGTCAAGAAATTAACACATTAGACGAGGGACTGAGTAAATTGTAGGCCAACTGTTATTCTTGAACCTAAATAATTCCTAAATCTCAATTTCCAATGCTATTAAGGTCAGTCTTTCCTCACTAAAAGAAGTTTCTTAGAAATGTTTTAACGGGTCATGTTGATGAATATGGTCATTGAGCTGCAGGGTTGCCAGATCTGCGCACCAAAACCAATCCTTTGGCCAAAGGAAAATGGCCAATCCAAAAAAATAATAATAAAATCGCTCCAAAACGAACCCAAAGATATGCCATATTTTACGTGCTGATCACATTACGAAACAATCATGAACGGTTTTAGTTTCCTAAAATAGCTCACAGGAGCTCATAGTGTCACTCTTGCGTTAGCGCCGCCGTATACATTGCTGGAGTTTGGCTATAATCACTGGCAGAGTATAAATTGTGAGTACACTTTCAAGCAATTTGGTCTAAATAATTCACCTTAAATACACCAATGGTCACTGTTTCAAACGAAGCCAAATGTTAGGATTGGCAACCTTGTGCTGTGGCGAATTGTGTGGAAATCGGTCATCTAAAGAGCTCTCTTGACGGCATGTGATCTCTCTCCTAACATGCATTATCATGCTTTTAGCTTTTTTTCCCCTGACATTAAGAGACACAAATCACACAGTTCCTCTGCACGGGTAAGCCAATGCTTTGCTTGTTTGATTATATCCTTTCTAATATGACTTACAGTTTATTAAACATGTTCTTCGCTCGGCTTTAGCTTTACACGGTGTGTTATTTCATTTGTTTTTCCCCGCGCAAGATTAGCGCTAATTGAGGACGAGATCTATTCTGTTGTGTTTTAGTAGAGGTTGTGATTGTGATGAAGTAATACCCCATTGTGTAGATGTCTCAAATGACTGTCATGTCTGCAGACTGTCAAAAGTCTAGAAATTGCACTTGAAATGCCCAGTCTGCCCATTGTAAAGCTCACTTAATGCTAGCTACATCGAGTAAATCGAACATGTTTCATTCGGAAAGCAGGTATTTAGCGCGCTCATTTATTTACTGACAACCTAAACCTTCACTTAGGAATCAAAACCCAATGACTGACAATGCGTTTTGGATATCCGCACGTTTAGAGGCCTTCTCTAAAGCTACACGCGTTGTGGTTATACACTTTTCTAACTTCTATGTCGTTATTTGAGGCGAATGACTTGTGCGAGTTACACATTGGTCAGCTTTTCTCTGGAGTTTGTGACAAACGTGCATGCTTCAGCGGACCAAATTCGTATTATAAACTCAATTATCTTTCATTTATTAATTAACATATTGACATATTCAGCGCTTTGAGGGACAATGAGTGGATTCTGACTTGCAGTATTCACCGATGGACGGCCAAGCCTGCGGTTTTACCATGTAATTGGACTACTTTTGATCTTGTTTTTGTTCAATCGGCGAGTTAAAGTTTTGACATATGGCATATATTACATTTACCTGAAATTGTGGCGTTAAAATATCTGACCTCAATCAAATTATACATTTACATACTCTACCAACGAGAGACAACTTCTGGGATGATTGACCAGTTGGTGGGACTGTTGCTGAATAACGATATATTTAGTTTAATCAGTATAATTACTAATGAAACTGGCTTTTAAATAGTGTTTAATGAATGCGGTGATTTAAAATGTAGACAAACGCTTATGAAACATGAAATAAAGCATCACCACAAGCAGCTGAAGGATTTGGTTCATCAGCCGTCAATCTGAAGGTAGGATCGTTTACTTATGGGAACCAAATGTTTACCATCACCAATATATAATAACTCTAATATATAAATATAACTATAATAAAAGTAGAATAAGAAATACAAGCTGTATAATGCATTCAATTATGTCAGATATTTATTTTAATGTATGGGAATGGCATATTTTGAGTTTAGGGATTGGGCTTGTTTTGGGAAAGTTTTGATTGACAGCTAGGCTACTTTTGTTGGAAAACCTGGCAACCCTTGTTCAACGTCAACATGCATAAAAAAGTGGAAGACAATGTTTTTTACTGTTAAATGTCCATGTGCAAGCATATGTGTTTATTAAAATTCACACTATGAGTTAACTCGACTTTACTTTGTGTGGAGTTTGCATGTTCTCCCCATGTTTGCATGGGTTTCCTCCGGGTGCTCCGGTTTCCCCCACAAGTCCAAAGACATGCGCTATAGGTGAATTGGGTAAGCTAAATTGTCCGTAGTGTATGAGTGTATGATGTGAATGAGTGTGTATGGATGTTTCCCAGTGATGGGTTGCGGCTGGAAAGGCATCAGTTGTGTAAAACATATGCTGGATAAGTTGGCGGTTCATTCCGCTGTGGCGACCCCAGATTAATAAAGGGACTAAGCGCCAAAAAGAAAATTAATAATAATGATAATAGTGAGTAATCAATAGGAACAGGAATGGGAACTATAATATTCTACTGCTGTATCTCCACTAATGGGTCAGTGTTCGCTCACAGCCTCACACTTTCAGGGCACAGTGCACAGCGCAGGTTTTAAAACTCATGCGCGGGGCTGTGGTCATCAGGACTGAAGGAAAAACCTGGAGGTATTGTACTCCAGTTAATAATGACAAGGCTTTGTGTGACACTTGATGACACCACTGATCAGTCAAGGAAGAATAGGCTCAAAAGGAGAGCCAACAGTCTTTTGTTTCATTAAAAAAAAGATATTAAATTAAACAAGGTTTGTGCAATGTCATTTATAGTTATATATGGTGTTATATAGCCACATTTTGTTTAATTAGTATTGTTCTGTAATTATAATAAACGTAAAAAGGAATTATGTCTATTTATTTAATAATAATAGCGAAGATGATTAACTAAAACAGCATAAAAGCACTGTAAAGTATTTAATTGAAGTATCGTATCGATATCGACGATACTTGTCATGAAATACTTGATATCGGATCGAATAGAAGATAAGTGGTATCGCCCATCCCTACTTTCTATGCGCGAACTGCTATGGTGTGGTCAAATATCTATTATCTTTATTATTAATATAGTTATTTAGGACACAGATCAGTGCTAACTATTATGCAATTAACAATCAAGCGTTAATTAGGGCCGTCAAACCCTCCCAAACTCCCCTGTCTAAAGTCACAAAACCAGCTATAAAGTTTTCATGTAGGTGTCAAATACAATACACACCTTGGATTTTCATATTACAATACTGTAAATAATAGGAATAATATAAATTATATTTTCAAAAGCTAAATATGTTATATTTGGGTGACACGGTGGCGCAGTGGGTAGCGCTGTCGCCTCACAGCAAGAAGGTCGCTGGTTTGAGTCCCGGCTGGGTCAGTTGCCATTTCTGTGTGGAGTTTGCATGTTCTGTCCGTGTTGGCGTGGGTTTCCTCCGGGTGCTCCGGTTTTCCACACAGTCCAAAAACATGCGGTATATGGGAATTGGGTAAGCTAAATTGTCCGTAGTGTATGTGTGTGTGTATGTCCTGGTCCTTCTGGTTGAGCTAACAACTCACCTCATAAAAACTAGATGTTACGAAACACATATTTATAGTGCGGCCAAATATCAACTTCGATATAAATGGCCCTGGGAGTAAGTAAGTAAGTGAATATGTTATATTTAAATATTATAGCCTTTGAGGAGAATCACTGTAAAGTGTTCAGGTAGTGCTCGATATTAAACACTAGGTGTGTATAGTCGACACCTGAACATTTTACAGTTCGTCTTGTGACTGTAAATCATTCTCAAATGCTACTGACATTTAAATATGACATAATTAGCTTCTGAGGCGCTAGTGTAAAAAATTAATACGTAATATTTGCTTTATTTTGATGAATATAAAAAATCTGAAAGGTGCGAAGTAGTTAAAACCTACCCAGATAGCACACATGCGTCGCAGAGACGTCTGCTGGACATCCGTGTTTTCATCTGGGAGACGTCTTATTTAGGGCGTTTGCTCATCTGGAAAACGTCATATAGACGTCCTTGTCTGACATTCAAACAACATCTATGCAACGCATCGCAGATGTTCATTATGTTAGGTCTGTGAGACATCTTATTTACGTAGCATAGACGTCGTTTTTTATTGTTTATTTAGACATTCCCTCATCCATACTGCTATAAATAACAGTAACAGTTACACTGATTATACATCCGTCTACACATATATGATAAGCTCAAGTATTTTCCACTCAAAAATAATACAACAGCTGAAGACTCATTTGTAGACTTTTATTATATTATATTATCATTTATATTTTTCAACAAAACCAATTAAAAATTTCAGGAGTTCAAGATTCATCGTATAGACGGCGTATAGAGGTAAACCAGACGCCTCATTAACTAATAACAACGTTCGATCGAATGTGATGTTTAGCAGATGTGAACACTTTACAGTTGGCTCCTTCAGTCATTCTCCTCAGATGATAAATTATGATCAGTTTTGCATTTCAAGCCACTCTGAAAAGACAAAATCGTAGATTGGACAGTTAATTAACATAAAAACAATACAAAAGGTGTTCATTATAGTTCTATAACCCCTACACGAAGACTTTATCGTTGTTTTTGTGACTCGACGTCATTCTCCTCAGATGAGGTACGTGTAACTTTAGAGACAGTCCCTACCTTTGCAAATGTCGAAGTCCAACATTAGTCAAGCCAACTTTGTCCAACTTACAGTGGAAATTGTATTAATTTGATCCCTGAAGTCACTTATAAAAAATACAGATTGTTTTCACGCAGAAGTAACGTATACTATTGTTTAATATTGGCGCTAACTAGCTAATAGTGTCATTACAAAACTCATGTAAGGTTTATTTATTTTTAGTTACGTTACGTTCAGCGTATGTCTTGAATAGTCCCTGTTACTGTGTTGACAAATCCCTTTATACAGTAACAGTGACTTTAATTTCTGTGGTCTCCCTACAGTGCAACCCGCAGGTGGCGCTATTGACTTTGTGTTGTCAAAAAACGAAACGAAAGCGCCTTGATTGACGGCTTGCTATCCAGTAGCCTACATGAAGCGGAAGATTTCCACCAACAAAAAAAAAAAAAAAAAAAAAAAAAAAAAAAAAAAAAAACGCGTCTTTCACGTGCACTTTGTTCTGATTGGTCTGGCTCTGCGGTTTAGCTGAGTTGACCGGAAGTCCGTCTCTCAGTTCGCCGTGTGTGTTTTCAATTTGTAAACTGTCAAGCGAACTTCAGAAGACATGGAGCTGTATGTGTACCGGGATTATTTCAGGTGTTGTCGATTATTGTTTTATATATAACGTAAAGAATATAATTTAACGTTACTCAAACTTACAAAAATTCACAATAACCATAATTTCCTGCTTATTGTTACAGTATATTCCCAATTCAGTACCGATACCCGATTCAACACCTCAACAGATCTCTCAAGTATATATAATTGTCAGGTTTTTTTAATGTATTTTTAAATATTTTGGGTGAAATTACAGTTAATTAGACGTCTCTGCGACGCATGTGTGCTATCTGGGTAGGTTTCAACTACTTCGCACCTTTCAGATTTTTTATATTCATCAAAATAAAGCAAATATTACGTATTAATTTTTTTACACTAGCGCCTCAGAAGCTAAATATGTCATATTTAAATGTCAGTAGCATTTGAGAATGATTTACAGTCACAAGACGAACTGTAAAATGTTCAGGTGTCGACTATACACACCTAGTGTTTAATATCGAGCACTACCTGAACACTTTACAGTTGGATTCAAGTGATTCTCCTCAAATGCTCACGGTGGCGCAGTGGGTAGCACAATCACTTCACAGCGAGAAGGTCGCTGATTCGAGCCCCGGCTAGGCCAGTTGGCGTTTCTGTGTGGAGTTTGCATGTTCACTCCGTGTCTGTGTGGGTGTCCACCACATCCAAGCCCAAAACATGCGCTCTAGGTGAATTGGGTAAGCTAAATTGTATGCATCCGCTGCGTAAAACATGTGCTGGATAAGTTGGCGGTTCATTCCGCTGTGGCGACCTCTGATTAATAAAGCGACTAAGCCGAAAAGAAATTAATTGAGGTAAAGTTGGTTTTATATTTCACACATTCAGACTTGTATATAATATATAATAATATAATTTCATAAAAGTATTCTTTGGCCATTTTAAAGGGGGAAATCATATTAGCTGTGACTATCAAAGTACAACATTGTTCACAGTCCATTAAATAGTGCTGATGTTGTTTTGCAGTCATACTAACATGTTATTTGTGACCGAATATTCAAAGTACCATGGTAAACAATATAGGGAGCGTGTCACAAGTTGTCACTGAACGAATGTCTGAATGTGAAACCTCAACTTTACCTCAATTAGCAATTACAGACTTCCCCCCCCAGAAATTATCATTAAGAAATGTATTTTCTCTCAGGAAATCAAAGAAACTTGATATATTTGATCAAGTAGGTAGCAGTGGAGTTATGAATAGCCTACAGTGGTTTATTTGTTGACGCTTCTCTCTGTTTTCCCAGTAGCTCTTGTCTCCTCGACGAGCATGCAGTTTGAGGATGGTATATTAACGAAGGACTACATGAGGATGATGATGTATATGGTCGTGCTGTGCTTCACGCTGGCGATTTCGTTAATGTTCTGGGTCCTGTCCCTGACTGTCAGCACATACTACGGTGAGAGCTCATTTTCTCATGCTGTGGTAGTAGTTACACATATTTACAGGGTTTTTAATAAAGCACCATTGTTTTTAAATCAAGCACCTTCGCACGCCATCATATGCAGCGCCATGATAGTCATTACGGCACTTAACTACGTTTAAGTTACACTTAATATTTACATTAAAAATGAGTAAGGATGATGTTTCAAATGTGTAATTTTCCAAAAACATTGACTTCATGTGCGACACGGTGGCTCAGTGGTTAGCACATTCGCCTCACAGCAAGAAGGTCGCTGGTTTGAGTTCTGACTGGGTCAGTTGGCATTTCTGTGTGGAGTTTGCATGTTCTCCCCGTGTTGGCGTGGGTTTCCTCCGGTTTTCCCCATAGCCCAAAGACATGCGCTATAGGTGTATGAGTGTGTATTGGTGTTTCCCAGTGATGGGTTGTGGCTGGAAGTGCATCCGCTGCGTAAAACATATGCTGGAATAGTTGGCGGTTCATTCCGCTGTGGCGAATCCTGATGAATAAAGGGACTAAGCCGAAGGAAAATGAATGAATGGATGAAATTGACGTCATGATCAAAGAACTTTAATAAAATGGTGGTGATATTTTAATACAGTTTCTGAAATATTGGTTAAATGTGCATTAATTGTCATAGTTATTAAATTCAAGATTACACGGCTCACCTAGAGTGAAACATGAGTTTTACCATTTTTGAATGCATTCTGGGACTGGCAGGAGCACATTTAGCTTAGCTTAGCATAAATCATTGAATCAGATTAGACCGTTAGCATCTCACTCAAACATTTAAAAAAAAAAAAAAAAACTGATGCTAATGGTCTAATCCGATTCAATGATTTATGCTAAGCTAAGCTAAAGAGCGTTCCTCGAAATGAAAGTCACTATGAGTAACATGCTGTTTTGCAGGCACAGTGCAGTTGTTGACACCGTAAACAAATTTCGTTTGAATTTCACTCAAGCACTTCCATGGACCTATGGTAGTTTTTAAATACTATTAAATTAAATATTAATGATTAAATTAAATAAGAAGGGTGGCGCAGTGGGTAGCACGATCGCCTTACAGCAAGAAGGTCGCTGGTTCGAGCCTCTGCTGGGTCAATTGGCATTTCTGTGTGGAGTTTGCATGTTCTCCCCGTGTTGGCGTGGGTTTCCTCCGGGTGCTCCGGTTTCCCCCACAAGTCCAAAGACATGTGGTATAGGTGAATTGGGTAAGCTAAATTGTCCGTAGTGTATGTGTGTGAATGAGTGTGTGTATGAATGAGTATGAATGTTTTCCAGTGATGGGTTGCAGCTGGAAGGGCATCCGCTGCGTAAAAGATATGCTGGATAAGTTGGCGGTTCATTCCACTGTGATTAATAATCACCCCGGATTAATAAAGGGACTAAGCCGAAAAGAAAATGAATGAATGAAATTAAGTAAGTATTAAATTATTTAATGATTAAACAAAGTTATTAAGTTAAATTAAGTTGGCTATTGGCAAACAATACAGCCATGCAATGTAACAGTGGATATGTGCTCAGATTTAAGGATCTAAAAATGATACATGAGCTTGATCATAGGAAGTATATATTTAGCAATAATTTCTTTCATACTAGAAATCATAATATAAATACAGTAATGTTTTGCTAGGTGTTCCAGTACATGTACACAGTTTTTTCTGTCTGTTTATTATTCATCTTATTTGCACATAATGACGCAATTCAGGAAGCGCTGAAGGAAATTGTGTCCACTTTGTCAGTTTGATGATTGGATTTGGGAACACATCAAGATTGCCTGTCGAGGAAACAGCAGGAATCACATGTTTCTGGAGACATCAGGCAGCTTATTGTCAATGAAACGTGCAAATATTTAACAAAATGTCAAAATATGCTGTTTAAGTCGGAGGATTTTTTAAAGAAGATGCACTTTTTCTTGAAAAAGGATCATTTTAGAGTTAAACGGATGAGTTTTACTATTTTTTAAACTCCATTTTGGGTCTGGCGGGAGCACATTTAGCTTAGCATAAATCATTGAATCGGATTAGACCATTAGCATCTCGCTCGAAGTTTTTTTTTAAAAAGCTGATGCTAATGGTCTAATCCGATTCAATGATTTATGCTAAGCTAAGCTAATTGTGCTCCCGCCAGCTCCTCCTTTTTTCTAAAAGCGGAGTGTTCACTTTCAAAGGAGTTCACTGAGTATAAAATGTTGTTTTGCAGGCACTCTGCAGCCAGTTTCTCCATGGCGGTGGCTCTTTTCAGTGCTGATCCCACTCTTGATCACATTTCGAGCCTTTAAACGCAAGAGTCTTGATCATGGCGGTGCCATAGGAGGTGAGGAATATATTTTGAAGTCAATATATTATGGGGTTATTTTAAGTTGTAAAGTTCAAATGGCATTTAGGGGTCATTTTATTTTCACATTTTAATGTTTAGCCACTCATTGGCTAGGTTGTAACGAGACAGTCCACCAGGGTTGTTTATACGAACACATATTTTGGGGAATTTTGTTGTTGGCTTTGTTCACCCTTTAAAGCCTTAATTTCTGCTTTTCCTTTGGAAACAGCCACTTTTACAGCTCCCCTACAGTTAAACAGTCGAGGTTTACCACTTTAAATCCATTCAGCTGCTCTCCAGTTCTGGGAGCACTTTTAGCTTAGCTTAGCATAAGTCATTGAATCGGATTAGACCATTAGCATCTCGCTCAAAAATAAAATCATTTAAAAAAAAAAGAGTTTATATGTTTTCCCTGTTTTAAGCTTGACTTTAATGCACATCTTTGATGGAAACATAGCTGATAACAAGTTGAGTTATGAACAGGTAAGATGCTTTGGTGATTTACTGTAAAACAACATCTGAACATTCCTGAGATTTCTGTTCTTTTTGAGCTCCGGTGGCTTTGAATCCTGATTTTTCCGCTTCGGATTATGATAACTGGTCTATTGGAGGCGAGTCTGGAGGGCTTGTCTGACTCTTCAGGCCTGTCGTCGAATCTCTTCGGAGCTTTGGGCTCATTTGAACAAATCGGAGCAGTGCGTGGCGTCCTCCCTGAACATATCGTCTAACACCTTCAGATCAAGCATTTCACTGAGTCTCTTTTAAGGCAGAGCAAATTCTGTTTTCATTGATCAGATCTAGGAGAAAACATTATTTCAGCTGACTCTTTTATATCTGCAGGTTTATGCCCTGTTGGTGACTCTGCCTATGAGAAAACTACTACTTAAAACATATGCATACGCTAAACACCAGTGGACAAAACTAGCCAGAAACATTACAAACCTCAACTGAATGAATGTACAGTTGTGTACGTTTATTTTATTTTATTTGTTTGTTGGTTTTATTTTTTATGATCTTTTTAAAAATCATGTTAGTCTTTTTTAATTGTGTAAATAT
>CAIGQW010016688.1:38869-56424 GCA_903798125.1 Danio choprae
TCTGGGGTCGCCACAGTGGAATGAACCGCCAACTTATCCAGCATATGTTTTACGCAGAGGATGCCCTTCCAGCTGCAACCCATCACTGGGAAACATCCACACTCACTCATTCACACACATACACAACGGACGATTTAGCATACCCAATTCTGTCATTATATATTTATTATTTTAATTTGATTAATTTTGTTCCTTAACTGCATTTACAGTCTGTTGTCATGAAGTGAAACACCACAGTCACATTCTGGTGGCACATTAGTCAAACCCTTTATTTTATTAGTCCAGTTTGTAAACTTGTGCGCGTTGTAAACGTCTTTGTGTGTCATTGTGAGGTTGTTGAGTGTTTTAGAAAGGAGGAAAGTCTAGTTTTGACTCAAGTTTCATATGGTTTCGAAGCATTTGTGATCGTACTAGTGACATAATTATACTAGTTAAACGATTAATTGTGACGAGTCCCATACAAAATAAAAGTCTTTAAATTACGTTTACAGTGCTCAGCATATATGAGGACACCCCATTTTGTAAATGAATATTTGTATCTATTTCTCAGTGAATATGGGTCATATATATACAGATTTATTAAACGGATATATTTATTAAAATAATGTTTTAGTCACAGAACATCTTTAGAAATGGACAGAAAATACAATTAAATTCATGCAAAATATTGCAAAAAAACAATCACAAACTACAACATTTCAACTAAATTGTTGAGATTTTTAGTTTCTTTTGATTTTTGCTATTTTTGACAATGTTATTTAATATTTTTCCCTCACATATACACTTGGGCTGCTCATTTTTGAACCATTATTGTAGGTTATTTTGTTAGATGAGCTCCAGATTTGGCTTCAGTACTGACTAAACTAATGTATATGCACAAATATAATATTGTAAAGCATCCTATAGGAAATATTCATTTAAATGATTTGTGGGGGGGGTGTACTCGTATATGCTGAGCACTGTGTGTGTGTGTGTGTGTGTATATGTGTATATGTATGTATATATGTATGTATGTATGTATGTATGTATGTATGTATGTATGTATGTATGTATATATGTATGTATATATGTATGTATGTATGTATGTATGTATGTATGTATGTATGTATATATGTATGTATATATGTATGTATGTATATATGTATATATATATATATAAATAATTCTACACATTTATTAAAACATATTAATATCCATTTGAAGACAATTATTAGCAAATATATATATATATATATATTTTATATAATTAGTATATTTTCTATTTAATATATAATTTTTTTGATATTTCCCAAATGGTTTTTCTAAAAAAAAAATCTTATTTCATTAGATTTGGCTGTAATAAAAAAACTATATTTATATTCTGCTAAGGTCAATATTATCAGCCCTGTTAAAAATAATGTAATAATACGTTTTTAAAAACTGTTTATAGATTTTGTGATATTTAAAAAATGTAGAAAATTGTTAATAAGTTTGATGATAATGAAAATAAAAACATCTCTACATTAAACAACACTGAAAATATTTGAAGAAGAATTCAAATTTCACATAATTTAGTCTTCAACTTTGCTTGTAAATTTTTTTTTTTAAATTATATACTAATGTGGGGGGGGGGTGTCATGGTGGCGCAGTGGGTAGCACAATCGTCTCACAGCAAGAAGATCGCTGGTTCGAGCCTCGGCTGGGTCAGTTGGCATTTCTGTGTGGAGTTTCTGTGTGTTCTCCCCGTGTTGGCGTGGGTTTCCTCACAGTTTTCCCATGGGTTGCAGCTGGAAGGGCATCCGCTGTGTAAAAACATATGCTGGATAAGTTGGCGGTTCATTCCGCTGTGGCGACCCCTGATTAATAAAGGGACTAAGCTGAAAAGAAAATGAATGAATGAATATACACGTGTGGTTTCCCAGTTCTGGGTTGCAGCTGGAAGGGCATCCGCTGTGTAAAACATATGCTGGATAAGTTGGCGGTTCATTCCGCTGTGGCGACCCCAGATAAATAAAGGGACTAAGCCGAAAAGAAAATGAATGAATACGTGTGTGTGTGTGTGTGTGTGTGTGTGTGATAAATACACACTTATATATTATGCAAATTAGTCACAATCAATGGTTAAGCAGCACTGAATCATACAGAAATAATGCTGTTATGGTATTCTAGTATTTGATTGTCCACATGTACTCAACACTGCACCTTAATGTTCTCCCCTCTGTCTGTCCAGCTATGTCCTGCTCCACGCGTCTCGTAAGACTTTTAGCAATGTGAAAGTGAGCATCTCTGCGCAGTGGACACCGTCAGCGTTGCAGCAGAATGGCACCGCTTTCACTTTGTCCCCTACGGAGGTACAGATCGAATACACGCTTCCCAATCTCTCTCTCATTTGTTTGATTTCTGACTTTATCGTTAAGGGATGAGCATTTCCAGTGGTTTTGCTGTCGGAATAATAACAGGAGCAACCGATTACTTGGAAATTAACATCTTAAAGGGACAGTTCACCCAAAATGAAAACTCTCGTCATTTGCTCACACTCAGATGGCGTTAAACCTTTATGAATGTCTTTCTTCTGTTGAACACAAAACAAGATACTCTGAAGAATGTTGGAGAAAACAGCTATGGAAGTCGGAAGAGTATCTTGTTCAACAGAAGAAAGGAACTCAACCAGGTTTGGAAACGAGGATTAGTACATGAGGATTTTGGAGAATGAACATGCAGCTCCAGTTCACACAGGCGTCATTTGGATATCATGCATCACATGAATACTTGTGTTAATAGATAATTAATCACCAATCTGATTGACTATTTTAAGTATACGCTGTAAATAACATTGCCGTATTTTCGTTTGTGTGTGAAGACATGGGAGAAAAACACATTGTTTGCTGATATGGGAGAGGCCACGCTGTTCTTGGGTGCCCTGGACTCCATATTCCTCTTCTCTTATGCTGTGGTGAGTCATAAACATGTATAACGTTATATAGATGAGGTCAGCAGGTTTGGGGGATTGTGATTGGATGGCGACGGGCTGATATAAACACACCACTGCTACTCCATTTAATAATGCTGTAGGACCATTTAAGTTTGGCAAGTTTCAATATTTTATGGTGCTTTATTAATAACTATAATTCCACTGTATTTAGTTGGATGCCATTATACAAGGCTTTGATGGAGAATCTAGCTAGTCACAATTGTTTTCATGATTTATGGAGTATAAGACCTGCAAAAATAAATAAATATGTGTATAAATAAATAGATAGATATGTAATAAATTTTTATATGACTTATTAAGGTGACACAGTGGGTAGCGCTGTCGCCTCACAGCAAGAATGTCGCTGGTTCAAGCCCCGGCTGGGCTAGTTAGCATTTCTGTGTGGAGTTTGCATGTTCTCCCCGTGTTGGCGTGGGTTTCCACCGGGTGCTCCGGTTTCCCCCACAGTCCGAACACATGCGCTATAGGGAATTGAATGAACTAAATTGGCCGTAGTGTGAATGCAAGAGTGTATGTGTGTTTCCCAGTGATGGGTTGCACCTGGAAGGGCATCCGCTGTGTAAAACATATGCTGGATAAGTTGGCGGTTCATTCCGCTGTGGCGACCCCAGATTAATAAAGGGACTAAGCCGAAAAGAAAATGAATGAATGACTTATAATAATAAAACAGATATATAATATTTTTAGTTTAATCCTAAATTAATTAACTTATCTTTTTTTTCTCTCTATTTTTCATTCATATTTTATCATTTAAAACTTGAATTGCAAATAAAACTAAAATTTATTTTCTTTCCATTAATTTATGTATTTTAAATTTTTATATTTGTGTTTGTTTTATTTGTAATTATTTATTATTGCATTTATACATTTCCGTATTTATTTTTGCTTGGATTTCTTTTTACCTTTCAGTCTGTAACCGCTTCATACACACACACACACACACACACACACACACACACACACACACACACACACACACACACACCAGTCAATGTACACCGGCAGTCAAAAGTTTTACAAATGTCAAATTTTCACATGTTCTTGAAAACATAATCTTCTACTCTTTATAATATATTCATTCAAAATTGAATTTATTTATGTCATTTAGCTTTTAGCATCGTTCTTCCAGTCACATGATTCTGAAGAAATCAGTCTAATAAGCTAATTTGGCGTTCATTCATTTTTATTTCGGCTTAGTCTCTTTATTAATCTGGGGTCGCCACAGCGGAATGAACCGCCAACTTATCCAGCATATGTTTTACGCAGCGGATGCCCTTCCAGCTGCAACCCATCACTGGGAAACATCCACACACATACACTACGGACAATTTAGCTTACCCAATTCCCCTATACCGCATGTCTTTGGACTTGTGGGGGAAACCGGAGCACCCGGAGGAAACCCACGCCAACACGGGGAGAACATGCAAACTCCACACAGAAACGCCAACTGACCCAGCCGAGGCTCGAACCAGCGACCTTCTTGCTGTGAGGCGATCGTGCTACCCACTGTGCCACCGTGAGGCCAGAAAGCAAATAATTAAACTCATTTAAAGCGATATCATGCATCTGCTTTATGTTATCATTGGCCATCAAAACGTCTGACTGGTTCATTTGATTGTTTCATTTCAGGGTCTGTACATCAGTGGCGTGATTGGGGATCGGTTCAACCTCCGCTATGTTCTGTCCTTTGGTTTATGTGGATCAGCCATCACGGTTGGTTTTCTCCTTTTTTATTTTTGAGTGCATGTAACATTAATATGAATAAAAAGGTTTTTGTTAAGGGCAGTTGAAGACTAAACTGCTAGCACTCTTAGCTCTTTATCTTTAGCTTATTTCGCTGGCTGGAATTAAACCAATATGTACTAAAAATGTATGTAAAAAATGCTAAGTCTATATTATTAGCTCCCAGAACAAACCACTGTTATCCAATAACGTAATTATCCTAGCTTCCCTAGTTAACCTGATTAACCTTATTAAAGGTATCAGTATTGTTCGTTTTTAGGATATCTATATGCTAGTGCGCGCCAAAACAATGGCAAACTAAGATATAAAACTGATATAAACGTCTTAAGTTTGCAGTTTGTCACTTCCGCCTAAATGGATCAACGGTTTTATTCACGTCACCTCATAACCAATCAAATGCTCTCTAGTGTCTGACATGCCCCGCCCCCTTCTTCTCATTTGCTTTTCATTTGATGCACTTCACCACTTCACTTGCAGAGCTGCGATCAAACAAAACGCCATTGGCTGTTATATTAAAAAGGGGAGGGGCTACACGATGTCCCGCCCTTTCTTCATGTTTCCGTTGAGATTACGTCAAACATCAAATAAAAATGCGTATTTCAAGGCACTTCACGGGACCTTTAAGCCTATAAATTGCACTTTACGCCGAGTACTAGCATCTTGCACAATAAATAAAAATAAAATGCTATTTACTGCGATCGTGGCAGAGACAAAGTTAATGAATCTATTATGTTTAAAATGTGTTGAAGAAATTGTATCTCTATTAAACTGCACTTTAATCATTTAACCCTTGTGTATTGTTCAGATTTTCTACCCTTTTGTTATGTTGGCGGCTGTTTTTGCCCCATTGACTCAACAGTAAAAGTGGCAAATGTTCCTCTTCCCAACAGGGAAAACCAGAAACAATCAAGAATGCATGTGCTGTCATGGCTTTCCAATCAAATAATCTCATTATAATGGAAGTCAATGGGGCAAATGGGGGATTTTGATATTTTCCCCCCATAAATTCTTGTCAACATTGGCTTGTTTACCAAAGTCAAATAAGACGACACATTCAGCACATGACCAAACTCTAACAATGAACTAAAGAAAAATAATAATAATGACGTCTGTCAGTTCATTTAATAAAGTTACCGTTGAGACTTACTACAAGCTGGAATGAGTACTGGGACAAGCAGAAGATTGCACACTCTAACTCTATACTAATATTAGTTCACCAAACTTACTCACCCTCATGTCATTTCAATCCCTGAAGACTTTAATTCATCTTCAGAACACAAAGGAAGATATCTTAGATGAAATCTGAGAGCTCCCTCATCCTCCATATACAGTAGAGACGTGGTTTATTCAACAAGACCCTGTTGTGTACTTCTACAGCTTCAAGTGTACCTGTGAAAGGGAACAAAAACAAATGTGCGCTAAGTGATGTCTGTTTACATTAAATCTGTTCTCTGTTCAGGAATTCGTTTTCGGCACTTTGACAGAGTGGCTAAACTTTTATAACGTGTATTTATACTGCGTCCTGTGGGTGATAAATGGACTGCTGCAGTCTACAGTATGGCCCTGTGTGGTGGCCATCATGGGCAACTGGTTCGGGAAGTCCGGGTAGGTATCAGTGCTTCAAGATATTTGTTATTTATATAAATATATATCTTCAGAGCAAAAATATATTTATTTTAAAATTCTGCTGTGGTTTCTTACTAGCACTTTTTCGTCATTTAGATTTACCAAAGGGATCCTGTTATGCTCTTTGATATATTTATTTATTCGATTTTGGGGTGAACTAGAAGATGATGATAAAGATATGTACTATATGAGGCCTGAAATCACTGAATGGCCTTTAACAATCACTTAATTTACTACAGAATGTTACGTTTTCACACACACACACACACTTTCACAAATAGCATGTAAACATGTCAGCCTTTCACCTTGTAACACTCACTACTTTTGAAAGGGCTACGTTTTACTCATGCTTGGAGTAATGTTTACAACAGATACGTTTACTCTACTTTCACTACATTTTTGAGCAAGTACTCGTATTTGTACTTGAGTGACTTTTCAATACACTTTCCACCACTGTTTCTGGGTTTGGGGGGTTACAGATATGTAACATTATGTTCCTTAATCATGAATTGTGGCATTGATTGTGCTTATAAATGTATGTTTTCATATCTTTTGTTTGGCAGCCGAGGATTTGTGTTTGGCCTGTGGAGTGCATGTGCGTCTGTGGGGAATATTTTGGGTGCGTTTCTTGCCTCCAGTGTCTTGAAGTATGGATATGAGGTGAGGCTACAATGCATAATGAAAACATTAGAAGTAAAACATTTTCTGTGACTTAATCTCACTTAATAAAATAAAGCACAATGCTGAAATGTATGGGTGGTGAGTGTTTGCTCATTAGCTGTTTGCAAATGACAGTGTGTGATTGTTTGTGTTACAGTATGCCTTCCTGGTGACATCAGTGGTGCAGTTTGCGGGTGGCGTGGTGGTGTTTTTTGGCCTTCTCACATCACCAAAAGAAATTGGTGAGTTGGTTTTGTCTGCAGTGCGCAGCAACACAAATGCTTGGCACATGTCTAATAACCTTGTCTTATACCAGTATAGTGCCCAAAACTAGTTCAGCCAAAATTGACTCGCTGTTTACTGACCCTAAAGGTGTTTCCAAACCTTTGAGTTTCTTTCTTCTGTTGAACACAAAAGAAGATATTTTGAAGAAAGCTGAAATCCTGTAGCCGTTGACTTGCATACTAGGAAAAGCAAATGCTAGTCAATGGTTACAGGCTTCCAGCTTTCTTCCAGAACAGAAGTAAACAAGTAAAGGGTGAGTAAATGGTGTCATTTTGTGGTGAACTGTCCATTTAACAGTCTATCAGCCAGGTCCAAATTCTTCCCCTGTGACGAAAACAGCTTTGAGTTCGTTACCCAAAGCTACCAATTACAACGTTTTTACAATATAATGCTAAAGAGAGTCAGAACAGTTGAGATACATGTTCCTTAAAATGAAATGATCACACTACATGTCTATTTCTAAAAAATTAAAATAAGTAGCATTCATTCAGTTGTATTGTTATTCTTAGTCTTTAGCTCTAATCCGATTAAACTATGATAGATCATTAAACATTTGTCGGGTTGTCCACAGTTATCCAGGGTTAGCTCAGTCAAAACAGTCCAGGTGACTTCAGTGTTTCCACTGTAATCATATGAAGCTCCAAGAACAATTTTGAGTGCACCAAAACTGTAAAAACAGCTCAATTCACCTACTGTATACCTTCTCTTATGTGTCAGGTCAGGGAGTGCGTTTACTACAGGCAATATGATGCTTGCGTGTTGTGCTGTTAACCCTCAATATGTTGTATTGTCCATAGAAAATCATCCTGACGCTGAAAACATTGGAAAACTAAGTAATATATGTAAAAGTGTTAATAATTCTCTTCTCACGTCTGTGTTGAGTGATCGGCTTATTCCACTGCACACACCATGCACAAAGCCTTGCATTTATACTTCTGCATTCTGTTTGTATTGCTCGTTCGATGCTTCTCCGACTTGAGTTTTTTTCAATGTTGACCTACTGTAGAAGTAGCTCAAACTCACACTCATTCAAGGAAGAAAGAGGCGGGAACTTTAATCATAAAGTAAACACAAAACAAAAGTATTTATGTGGAGCTTCTCTACGGAACTCGACACTTGTTAGGGGCCTTTCACACATCGCGTCTTTTCTGTGCGCAAGTTCATTATTTCAAATGGAGGTGCGCACGCAAGCGGCCCAACTGGCTCGCACCTTCCAGGCGCACCCAGTTGAAAACATCTCAACTTTTCCCAATGCCGCAAGCGCACCGCGAGTCACCTAACAAGTACTGACCGATCAGCTTCATACTTTGTATGGAATATACACATTTCAGAAGACATATAATTATCTCAGACAAACACAGAACACCCAAACACTGCAGTGCTTTTTCATTTGCTCCATAAATAAAACTTGTATCAGAGCTGCAGCAAGGGTTTGTCATCCTCTGAGAAAACGGTTGATGGTCGCCGAGCAATGACCGACGGCAAAGGAGCGCAAGCACAAAACGCGTTTGAAAATGGTGAAGGAAGTGCCACTGGCCTTGCTCCGCCCCTACACTTCTCTGCCCCGCCCACATTCACCTCTACCAAGCCGACCAATCGCAGCTCTTGCACTATGCGCACACTTAACAGAAGTATAAACTGGCCTTTAAAATGTAATAATGTTAATCTTCATCTGAAATCAAAATTTGCTACGTTTATTTTGCTAGCACATTGTTGTACTTTAGGTGAACAATTTATCCATGCAAGTTAGTCCACTGAATTAAACTGCTTTGTTTTGGTAAGCTTAAACTTGAGCATTTGGAGTGGAGTACTCCTCTGATGTCAGTTTGAGGGCAACATTCTTAGCCACGCCCCTCTTGCCGTTAGTTTGCTATGAGGGAAAGATTCGCAAAAAGAAAGCCCCGCCCCCTACTCAATATTCTGTTTCAGTTGGAAGTACATCAACATACTGAAATAAAAGCGCCTCAGCAACTTCTGTTTCGCCTGGACTTTAAGTCTTATAAATGGGTAAAGTTGTTCTGAAAGTGAGCACTCATAGGTCATTCTCTTTTGCAGGACTGAATGACTACTCTGAGACAGGTCTGAGACCAGTGACGAGAGACTCAGACAGTCAGCGTCCTCTGATGAGTGATGAAGAAGATGAGCTGACTGATGAATACTCCTCCATACAGCAGCAGGACGAAGACCTCCAACCCCAGCCCACGGCCATCGGCTTCTTCCAGGCTTTCTGTCTGCCAGGAGTTCTTCCAGTCAGTGTCTGTTTATAGATCATCATCATCATCATCATCATCGGCTAGATTTGAGCTTTATTTATTGTCCGTCTCCTGCAGTATTCTCTGGCTTACGCTTGTCTGAAGCTGGTCAACTACTCGTTCTTCTTCTGGCTGCCGTTTTATCTCAGCAACAACTTTGGCTGGAAGGAGGTTCAAGCTGACCGGCTGTCTGTGTGGTATGACGTTGGAGGAATTATCGGTGAGTGTCCAGAAGAAGTCTCATTTGCTCAACAACCCAGCTGAAAAAAACAACAGCAATAAACCACATCAATAGTAGACTAATAGACGTGCCTTTAAAACCTCACAAACCATCAGATTTATAATGAAAACGGTGCCTAAATTAATTTTTTTGCCAACTAAAATGAAAATATGGCGCGTTTTTGCTAGATGTGCAGCAAAACCTGCTGTGAAAATACACACAAATTTACACCTTTTAATCCTTTATTTATTTTCTGACCGTGAGATCCATTAATTTCTGTAAATTATGTAAAGTAAAGACATGGAGAATCTCGACTTCACCCCTAAAGATGCTCTATCATATTTGAAAATCAAAGTAGTTGATAAACAAATGCAAACTCCTCCATGTTGTTTGGCTATTTGAACACGCATGCTTGCTTACAGTATGTGTGTGCGCAAGTGAGAGAGACTACGCAAGACGACAGGATGTATATAGGCTACTACGTGTATAAGTTTAGCAAGTGATGCGACCCACGTGGCCTAGTTCAAACAGGCTTTGAATGCGCGTTTCCATAATATAGCCACATGACGCAGATCACACACACACAGGATGAGAAGCATGTTATTGACACTGCACAACAGTCAGCAGGCGTTAGCCACAGTCACGGGAATAGTGGACGGCACAGGCAGCATTGGAGCTGCGGGGGGACAGGTAATGCACACAGATGTTCAGGAGCTCATTTTTAATTAGATTATATGATTTCCTCGATTCAATTCATATTTTAGGCTCTTAAACCTAGGTGTATTCAATGGTCTCTTCAAGCCCAGAATAATCTTTATGCTTCCAGTCTAATGCAGATGAAATTAAATCAAGGCCACACTCCACTGCATTGCCTTTGTTTGACTCTGAAATACACCATATTGCCAAAGGTTTTAGGACATCTGCCTTTACATGCACAGGAAATTTAATGACATCCCAATCTTAATATAAAGGGTTTAATATGGATTTGGTCGACACGCTGCAACTATATTTAAACACGCATGCTTGCTTACAGTGTGTGTGCGAGTGAGAGAGACTACGCATGACGACAGGATGTATATAGGCTGCTACTATACTACGTGTATAAGTTTAGCGAGTGATGCGACCCACGTGGCCTAGTTCAAACAGGCTTTGAATGCGCATGGCGGGACAGAAATTTGAAGTGTCCAGACTCTCCAAAATATGCTGGAAGTCTGTGGCAATTTTAGGCAAGGCAACTTTATTTATATAGCACATTTCATACGCAATGGTAATTCAAAGTGCTCTACATGAACAAGAATAAAAGGAAATGAAATGCGGTAAATTCAGAGAGAATCCGGGAGGGTCTGTTCTGCTTAGATATTTGCATACTGTAGATTTTGTGGTGGTTTTGCGATCCCAGATTAAGGATTTTGTTTGTGTGTTTAATTCTTTTCCAGGAGGAACAGTGCAAGGCTTGATCTCCGATCTTTTGGGAAAACGAGCTCCTGTGTTGGCGATAAGTTTGTTGCTGGCCATGGGAGCGTTAGTGGGATACAGCCGTGAGTTTGGGGAAGACTAAATCGATTGCTTTTTTTTTTATAGCATCCCAGCAGGCACCATGATGTCAAAACAACATACATTAAACATGGCATCAAAAAACACATGTAAAAAATGCTTGACGTCCATTTGACGTTCGCACATTGATGCACTTTTGACCACCAAAATAATGACACGAAAAGTATACGAGAAGTTTTATTCATCTGAAAGCTTCAATTCAAAATGACTGTAATTGCCAAATTTGCACTGGATTTTGCATCCCTACAATGCATGTCAACTACCATGATGTCAAAATGACATCAAAAACATGTCAATAATTGATTATAGGACTGTCCTGTCATCGATTTCTGACTTGTTTTTTGACGTCAATGTTAGATGTCAATTTGATAATGTTTTGACATCAAGGTAGTCAATTGACATCAAATCGATTAGCATTTTTGACCTGTTGTTTGATGTTGCTCCCCGTGATGGTGCTCCGGTTTCCCCCACAAGTCCAAAGACATGCGGTATAGGTGAATTGGGCTAAATTGGCTGTAGTGTATGGGTGTGTATGGATGTTTCCCAGTGATGGGTTGTGGCTGGAAGGGCATCCGCTGCGTAAAACATATGCTGGATAAGTTGGCGGTTCATTCCGCTGTGGCGACCCCAGATTAATAAAGGGACTAAGCCGAAAAGAAAATGAATGTTTGATGTTGCTTTGACATCGAGGTGTCTGTTGGGTTCATTTGAGAAGTGGAATCTAAATTTGGTTTCTTTTAACCTTTGCTCAGACTCTCCAAATAACCAGCTGGTGAATGGAGCTCTTCTAGCAACAACAGGTAGAAATATTATAATGTGATGGGGGGGTAAATGTTAATGCCTTATATTCATCTGAGAATTATTATGAAATATTTCTATTTTTTTGTTTCAGGTTTCCTAATCGGAGGCCCATCAAACATGATCAGTTCAGCGATCTCTGCAGATCTGGGCCGACAGGAGGCGCTGCACAACAGTCAGCAGGCGTTAGCCACAGTCACGGGAATAGTGGACGGCACAGGCAGCATTGGAGCTGCGGGGGGACAGGTAATGCACCCAGATGGTCAGGAGCTCATTTTTAATTAGATTATATGATTTCTTCGATTCAATTCATATTTTCGGCTCTTAAACCTAGGTGTATTCAATGGTCTCTTCAAGCCCAGAATAATCTTTATGCTTCCAGTCTAATGCAGAAGAAATTAAATCAAGGCCACACTCCACTGCATTGCCTTTGTTTGACTCTGAAATACACCATATTGCCAAAGGTTTTAGGACATCTGCCTTTACATGCACAGGAAATGTAATGACATCCCAATCTTAATATAAAAGGTTTAATATGGATTTGGTCGACACGCTGCAACTATAACAGCTTCAGCTCTTCTGGGAAGGCTTAAGGAAGGTTTAGAAGTGTTTATGGGAACCTTTGAGCATTCTTCTAGAAGCACATTTCTGAGTTTGGACACTGATGTTGGATAATAAAGCCTAATTCACAGTCTCTGCTTTAATTCATGCTAAAGGTGTTCATTTGGGTTGAGGTCAGGAGTCTGTGCAGGCCAGTCCATTTCCTTCACACCCAACTCACTCATTCATGTTTTTAAGGATCTTGCGTTGTGCACTGGAATGTTTAACAGGAGTCCCCATGCCCAAGCTGTTGAAATCATGAAATTATCCAAATTGTCTTGGTCTGCTGAAGCATTTTATACACCTAGGCCACACCTGATTGTAACACCTGAATTCAATCATTTAGAGGAGTGTCCCAAAACTTATGGCAATATAGCATATTTCACACTAAGGCCATGCCCACATGTACACGAGTATTTGTATGTCCCTTTTGTCATAGACTTTTTTTTTTTTAATAAATAAATAAATAAATAAATGAATAAATAAATAAATATATGTGTAAATAAATAAATGCATATATAAATAAATAAATAAATAAATAAGTAAATGCATAGAGAAATAAATGCATAGATAAATAAATAAATGAATGCATAAATAATAAATAAATAATTAAATAAATAAATGCATGAATAAATAAATAAATGCATAAATAAATAAAAAATAAATAAATAAAATGCATAAATAAAAAAAATATATATATATGTACAATTTTTTAAGTTGAATAAATAGAAAAAAATAAACAATAAATAAATAAATAAATGCATAAATAAATTTTAAAAAATAAATAAAATAAATCTGCAGATTCTGTCTGACACAGTTTATAAATTAAAGCAACATAAAATACCATGTATCAGTAATCTAATAATTTAAATGTTTCATCATTGTTTCAATAAACACAATATATCATTTCAGCATCGATATCTGCACATCTACAATAGTTACAGCACAGGATCTGCAGTGTTGTGTCTGTGATTATATTTGACCACAGATGAAAACACGTGATTTGTGGAGTAAATGGCAAAGTTTAGGCATAAACTTACCAAAAGTTTATCATTTGTGTGTTATGAAGGCTCGTGACTGTGCATTTCAAGCCAGTTTCACATTTGTCACATTTTTTTTCATATTTGTCTCAAATGTAACTACCATGCCAGTTCAAATGATTCAAGTTGAGCAGAAGATTCACGTGAGCAAACACCACGATTGGTGTGAGCCCAGCCATGCTGGCTAATCAGAAAGAGCAAAACAGCGCACACACTGACGTCATGAGGCAAAACATGAACCTTCAGTTTCAGTGGGCAAAGCTATTAGCAGCGTTTCTGAACATCTTCACCCTGGCTGGAGCTTTTAGAAAGTTTGTCACCTTTCGTGTGGAAGAACGACCAAACAGCATAGAAACATATGCCAGTGCTAAAAAAATAACCATGTTCATATGGACTGAGCCTAAAATATCTCCCTTTTTAAGGTCATTCGTATCATATCTGTACTTTGAAAACTAATAACTGTAAAAAATGTGTCTCTGTTTTGTAGTACCTTGTGTCGCTAATTGAGAGCAAACTGGGATGGATGTGTGTCTTCTATTTCTTCATCCTAATGGTAGGTACATTTCCAAGTAGCATCATTAAACAGTATTATCCTACACCATACAGATTTAACTTCAATCAGATGCCATCTGTAATAAGCATGTCCAGTAGGGGTGTAACAGATCACAGTTGATCAGTGATCCGGCAGGCACGTGACCTGCGGATGAATACCTTTATTTATTATTTATTATTATTACCCTTTTATTTTATCTTAAGTTTGTAACGATGGCAGAGAAATAGTCTTTAATGCTTCATTCAAATCACATGTATGACAGCATTTTGTTGTCCCTGTGAAGAGTTTGCGGCACCTAAACGCTTTCTTAGGTTGTTAAAGGTGTTTTCTGTCACTACTTGTGTACAATTAACCATTAAAAGATCAGGATCTCAATTCAATCTCAATGCAAACTAAATTAAACGATCGTGATTTGCAAATGTTTATTAATCCTGCACTCAATTTGGGGTTTGACGGAGAAAAAGATTCAGACTTTAGTCGGACAGTTACAGTTAGTTAGTTACAATCAAACGACACAGCAGTACTGGGAGAACCGTTTATAGTTCAGATATAAACCCTGGGGTTTATGGTGAAGATTACAATCACAGTTTAATGCAACTCGACGCTCGAAATGAAAATTGATAATTACATTGTTTAACCAGTAGGTGGCGACAACCAGCCATCGGAAATGTGCAACTCCAATGATTCAGTAACTCGTGTAATTTTTGAAGAATTATTGATTAAAAATGAGACCAAATGTGAAAATAAATGTGTTGTACAAGATTGTAATATTAAATTTAAATATTTAGCAATATCAGCAACAATGGCGAACGGTTTTTCACAGTATTGAATTTATTCAGCAGATTGTGTATTGATTTTATTTCAATAAAAATGACAGGTTCTTAGCTGCGTTTGTTAAAACCGAAAGTTTCTTGGAGTAATAAATAAAAAGCTAATTACATTTGGTGTCTCTCTTTTCTGCTGATCCGAAAAATGGTCCGATCCGCGACTCAAGAACCGTAATGTGATCCGAACCCGTGAGATTTGTGATCCGTCACACCACTAATGTCCAGCAACTCATCACCATTTCTCATTAGCTGGGTTTCTATCACTCTGCACATTTTGAAGCATCACATAACAGCGAGTGATGGATATGACAAATTTCGCAGGGTTGATGTGGATGACGGGAGATCAAACGCATTTGCTGAATAAACTCTGACGTAGGGATGCAGTGATTAACCGATGTCACTATTAATTACGCTTTAATTCGTCATCCCAAATTCGCATTCGAAAAGATTCACTTAGGATCGGGCTAGGATGGAAACCCGGCTAGTGACGTTCAAGCAACAAAATCACACAATCTCTTGATGTGCTCTGGCCAAACGTTCCTTTTCAATAGGACATACATCAACAGAAAGAAAACGATGTTGAAATACCGATTAAAGTACGCGTGAACCAGTAGTTGCTGAGGCTTTTAACTCAGCATGTTGATGTACTTCAAACTGAAGCTAAATATTGAGAAGTGGGCGGAGCTTTCTTTTGCATATCATCTTTCCCTCATAGCAAAGTTACGGTAAGAGAGGATATTAATATGCAGTTGCTATGGAAGCCCTCAGGTTGACGTCAACAAGACAGCAAGTCCAAACCAATGGAGATGCAAATGATTAGACTTTAATTAAAGTCTTCATTGCATTAATTATTCACCTCAATAACAATGCGAGCTAGCAAAATAAAGATTGTACATTTAGATTTTAAACATGCTAGCCCAAATCTGAACACTTCAGAATAAACCTCGCTTCAGTAAATGTGTTAACATGCTTAACGTTTGTCTTTCTCTCCTCCGCAGACGGGATGCAGTGTGCTCTTCATCATTCCACTCATTTTCCGAGAGATCCAGTCTTTGTGCAGAGACCGACAGGCTCGAACACACGAGCTCTGAAATGTTCGTTCCAGTGACTTCAGTTGCCTGAATCTTGAAAAGTTCATATTTATAAATGTTTTATATACACAAACACACACGTTTACCAATGTTCTGTTTACAGCGACAGAAACCTGAACTTCAGTCTGGGTAATCATCAGATATGACACGTTCTTTCCTCCGATTGGAAAGTCTATCGGCAGAGCAGTGATTCTTGTACTAATTGTCTGGACGAAAGGCTGTTTGGTTTGATTTCTTGTTTATTTAATTATTATTTTAATCTCTCCTTCAGATTGTCTTATTTCTGAACACCGCCTCTGAATGTTGCCTGTGAAAAGAAGATCTCTGCATTGCCTTGTTTGTACACGTTGTTGTCGTCGTCAATTTAATTCCAGTTTTATAATTGCTGTTAGAGGGCCGGACCCTCTTGAGTTTAATGGCAGCCTGATTAAATGTCGTATCGAAGGACTCCTTGAATTGAAGATGTAGATTTACAACGATAGGATGCTAGTGGTGTACAGTTTTTAATTCAGATTAAATTAACACTAAGCTGCACTTTAGCGTCACAGGTTTTAAGTGTATAATAGGATGTTTAAATGTAACACTACGGTTTAGTTTTAACCTGTACAGCTTGATTTTGTTTGCCCAAATGTGTGGTCCATAGTTCCTACCTGTATAAGTGTATATATATAATAATAATAAACTCAGGCTAACAATCATGCCTGATCAGATGCATCTGTCAATGTCAACAAATGCGTGTGCTGCAGACTCGTCATTTCTTTTTCTTGTCTTTTTTTAAAGAAATGAATAGTTTTGTTGAGCCGAGATGTATTATATTGATCAACAGTAACACCGGTGCTGGGTGAGTAAAAAACAAAGTAATTAATTACATAATTGAAATAGGATTTAATTGAATTTTCTGATTACTTTGTCTGAAAAGTAACTTAGTTGCTCAACAAGTACTTTAATTACATGACTCAATATTAAGTCCACAAATCTCCACAATAGAAATTAAACAGTACCTTATATTGTCGTTAACCAATTTCTTTAGCATATGCAATTGTCTTGATAAATGATCTAAATGTGCTTTCAAGAGTTCACACTTAGATATTGCTTGATAATAATAGCAGGTTTGGCATGCTGTCCCGGGAGAGAACCCTGAGCTCGGAGATATTTGAGCCCAGGGCTCCCGCCTGGTCAATAAGCATATAAGGGGGTACGAGATCAGATAGTTCTCTAGAGCTCCCCCTGGTAAATAAGCATATAAGGGGGTACGAGATCAGATAGTTCTCGAGAGCTCCCCCTGGTCAATAAGCATATAAGGGGGTACGAGATCGGATAGTTCTCTAGAGCTCC
>CAIGQW010016688.1:127615-139166 GCA_903798125.1 Danio choprae
TTAAGCCATTAGTTAATAGTGAGAACTGGTACTTAAACTACGACATTACATTTTAATACACTCTTATAATAAACATCAAGTGCCGGTGTTTCAACATGAAGAAGTGAATAGCAAGCATACGTTACTTCAGATCAGTCCAGTCTCTCAGTGACCTTCTTTGAGGTCCAGAAGGTTCTGCAGGTGTTTAATGTAACCTATGGCGGCCCGCAGTGTCTCTACCTTGCTCAGTCTTCTTATCCTCGAAGTCCTGAGGTAAATGTTGCCGGAGTCTCGCGTACCCCTGGTTGACGCACCGGACCCGCTGCCGCTCTCTCTCGTTGCGTTTGTTGATGAACGCCGGCTCCAGAGCGCTGAAGTTCCCGTGGTAGGACAGGTAGGAAAAGCATTCAATGTAGCGTTGACTGTTCAAGTGATCTTGGTACTTCTGTGTTTTATTCTGTGCGTCTTTGAAGGGAGAATACGGGTAGTTTAAAGACAAACCCAATGCCACGGGGTGAGCATATGGCACTCGGTCCGTCCGATTGTGTTGGTCCATCACATCCTGATCGGATCCCATTTTTCTAGAATATAACATGAAGAAATATTGGTCACACTTTACTATTAGGTTACATTAGTTAACGTATTTACTGACGTGAACTAATAATGAACAATACTTGTACAGCATTTATTAATTATTTGCACTGAGTTAACATGAATGGTTATGTTTCATTAACTAATGATGAATAAACACTGTAACAATTGCAATGTTCATTGTTTATGTTAGTAAATACATTAACTAATACAACCTTAATGTAAGGTGTTACCCAAATATTTGCTCACATTTGCTCTAATTTAGGAAACTAATATTTTAGGAGATTTTTTTTTTATAGCACCTTGGCGCTGATGTAGTCTGTTGAAATAAAAGATGGATGGATCCTCCGATGTGCTGAAGTTTGTTCCTGGGTTCAGTCAGCATAGCTGTCTTCTTTCTGCAAGCACAAACGTCTTCCTTCCTCTTATGAGGGCAGGTAGGTGAAGTGATGTAAGATGGAGGATGTCCTCTATTTTTTTTTGAGTTGTTTCAACATTGGCACACTTCAGAAGAGGGAAACGCCTCTGTGTAGCACCTGATATCTCAACCCAGTCTCACCTCAGTTCGGGAAATAGTCACGAAAGTGAATCTATTCATCGAATCTGCAGACTTTTGTTTTTCGCTATTGTAAAAAAGTAGTAAAAAAATCACTTTGAGAGTAAAATTATGCTCTTATCAATGTTTAAAATACAAACTATACAAAATTCATGTGATTTTAAGGGTAAAAGAACTGTAAAAATGCTACCATAAAAATCTGTAACCTGGTTAACAGTACGTTTCCTTAATATATATACGGTGAATAACCATAAATGAACTTCCAGAATTCCCTGACGCGTCACTTTTTATGCTTTTCGATGACATCACTTTGATTGTTTTTAGTTTTTTCCTCATCCGTTGTGCACATTAGAGTTGTATTTTACATCTAATGTTGATAAAAAAGGTTTACTTCAGTGTCGTGTGTTACCATGATGGTGTTTAGTACTTGTGTGAATGACAATGAGTACCTTCTATATGTTAGTATGTTTTTCTGCTTATGGGAAATGTTTTTGATTTGAGCATTGGTTTATTATATGACTTTCGCATCATCTTATGGTTATGTCTGTGTTCTTGTCTGTGTAGCAAAGGTACAATGTGTAGATGATAGTACTTTGAAACATTGGTGTAACACTATGAATGAATAAAATACTGTAGTTTACTGTAAAAGTATTAACTTTCTTTAACAGTTTCTATTGTATTGTCTTCAGTGACAGTAAATATTGACCCACATGTCCTATCTCAGTTCACCCTCTGATTACTCACAGCTGCAGGACATTATGTTAGGGATAAAGTACATCCAGGCGGTTGATATCTTAGAATGAAGCCAGACAGCCTTATTGGTAGCCCGACGCAAAGCGGAGCACTGTTGTATACAACCCAGGCTGATTGGAGATTTGTGCCCAAGGCTACATGATTGCAAGTGTATCTGTCTGCGGACTGCAAGACAGGGGAGTAACATGAAGGGCCGTAACTTGTAGTAGGTTAGAGGTGTAACTTTAGTTATCGAGATCCCATTGAACCATTCGAGATGTGACAACGAGATGTTGTTGGCAAGATGGCGGAAATACTTACCAGAGAACATTTTCACCAAATGTTTTCATGAGTTTTCTCCAACTTTATCCACAACCAATTCATTTGATATATTATTATATTTATTCATTTAGCAACTCCACCATGTAACTCCACTCGCTGACTTCTTCATCCGTTTTTGTCATGACTGTTAGCCTACTTGGCGTCGCCCGCTGTGGTTGCAAATACCAGTACAATGGCGAGCACGTCAGGTATGAAAGCCTCCGCAACTCGCGACTGTACGTTAATAACTGTGATGGATGGGTTTAGGGTTGTGGTAGGTGTAGATGTCAATAATGATGATGGTTGGGTTAAGGGTTGTGGTAGGTATAGACATTAATAACTGTGATGGTTGGGGTTGGGTGTGGAGTAGGTGTAGATGTTAATAACTGATGTACAACGCCATCTTGCCGACAATGTAGTTTTGACATTTGGGTCTCCATAACTTCAAGTTACGCCTCTAACGTACTTCAAGTTACGCCCCTGTCTTGCAGTCTGCAGACAGAGCCCACTCCATTATTGAGAACTGAAATATATGTGCTCAGAGTTGGGGCCCCAGATAGCACACGTACGTCGCGGAGACGTCTTTGAAAGATCGTAACATCTACTAAATATCACATTCGATCGAACGTTTCTCTTATGCTACGTAAATAAGATGTCTCACAGACCTAACATGATGAACATCTGCGATGCGTTGCATAGATGTTGTTTGAATGTCTGACAAGGACGTCTATATGACGTTTTTCAGATGAGCAAACGCCCTAAATAAGACGTCTTCTCTAAAACAAGGCTAAATTTGGGTTGTTTGGGAAAATCTAATAGAAAAATCTAAGAATCGGCTAAAGCTAGACTAGTAATCAAATACACAGTTTTGAGTTTTAGCCAAGATGTCTGTGTAGACGTCTATTAGATGTATTAGACGTCTATCAGATGTTTTTTTAAAGAAAAAATTCTTTCTGGGATCCTACAGGAAAAAAATATATACGTAGTAGTTTATAGTAAATACTAGGCCTAGTGTTTTTGAACCATACAATAGTATATGTATTATGTAAGCTATAGGCTTAGTATTTAGGCTACAACACTTTGTTAATGAATGCTACACTGTAGTATTAACTACAGAGAACTAAAACTGAAGTATACTTCAGTTTTTACTACATTAAACTGTGGTGTATTAATATAAGTGTGTACAACTTATCTGTTGCGTTGTTTTTAGCATAGCTGTTGTGTTACTGTAGCAACAACATGATTACCACAACAGATTAACTGAAGTAACGAAACACTTTAGTATCTTCTATAAATTACTATAGTATTTATTTTATCTGGGATAAATCGAGTGCGAAATAGTGGGGTACAAAGCCAAGTCCATTCTTTCCAGGTTTTAGTGAAAACACATCGGCCTGGCGCGGACTTCGGAGCTGTGGATTGTGGACTGAGGCTGTGATTGGAGGATATGTTGGGATTGAGGACTGGAGGAGGCTGGGAAACAAACAGGGAGTGCTGCTGTGTGGACTGGAGGCCGCTGTCTGCATATTATACAAGCCAATTTCACCAAAATGATCGAATAAACGGCGCGTTTGACGGATCTAGTTTTGATGAATAACTCGCGCGCAAGAGACGCTGTTTCTGGAAGATGTTTACTGAAGACGAACCACATCCATCAGATCCAGCATGCGGCATTTTTTTTACGTCCTGTCTGTGAACACAAACCTTCATGAGACACTGAAATGTCTGTGATTTCTCCTCACCGTGATTGAACGCATTTGTAAAGACGATTGACTTTAAACGCGTTAGTTCTTCATGTGTGTGCATATCAAACGGACATTGAAGATCTCCCTTTTTTTAGTCATTTTAATAAGACGACAGTAAAGGATTAGTCCCGTTACAGTAATTTGAGCATCACAGGTGAGAAAAGCATGCGTTTAACAGCTCTAAAACTGCTTGAGATACAACTCTAGATCGTAATATCTTTAATTAATAAACCTTTGGCCCTGACTCATCCTCAACCGTCTTCTTAAAACACTTCTCACGTGTTCACTAATGATATTCAACAATTAATATACACTCCATAAACCACACATTTCCATAACATCTCAAATAAACATTCGTTATGTCAGTGTATTTTGTAATAAAATGGCCGACCCTAATGCTGATTTCTCTACAATTGTAAATTACGTTAGCAACAATTAGCCTATCGCTTTTAAAGGTTGCTCAGTTCTATTAATTAACATTTTATAACACTAAAAACGTGTAAACTACTAACGTTTTACTAACAGTTCAGCATTTACTATGTTAAAATGCTTGTTGAGTCAATGAATGACTTTATTTGTGTATTATCTAACGTTAACAGATGAATAAATACTGTAATTCATGTTTTGTTTATGTTAGCGAACACATTAGCTAGCATTATCTAATGGGATCTTATTGTAAATTGTTGGCAATTCGGCTTTTTGGAAAATACATCCTTAAAGTAGTAAGTTTTTTAAAATAACAGTGCTGAATACTATTTACCACAGTTTTACTACACTAGCAATAGCTTGTATCTGGTGTTTTGGCTGGTAAAAAGTAACATTATAGTTTTAAACAATGATTTTTAGCCAAAATGCATACTTATAATGATTAGATTCCACATGACACTGTACAAGTGTCTTTATGAATGTAATACAAGTCAAGTAATCTGTATTTCTGAAGTGCCTTTACAAGGTAGATTGTGTCAAAGCAGCTTAACATGCAAGAGAAGAGAGCAAAAACCCATTTACATTTATTCATTTAGCAGATGCTTTTATCTTAAGCAACTTACAAGTGAGGATAAAAGAGAATAGCAGTATATAAATGCTGTGACAAGTCGAAGTTACAACGTCTACAATTACGAAAACAATGTTTTCAAGAAGCATGAGGTACATAAAAGGTGCCTGGTGCAGATGAAGAGGAAAAAAAAAAGTCACCTACAGGTGGTTTGTAAAGCCCACTCACCTGTGTGGAGCACACTTACAATTGCAAGATGGTTTCCAGAATTGTGGAGAGTTTATAAGAAAACGTCTGGTGCGTACGGAGAGCACAGAGTGGGCCACTTACAGGCGGTTTGTAAACCCACTCACCTACGTGAAGCACACTTAAAAACGGTCAAATGAGCCATAACAATATTTCAGATTGTGAACATTCCAGCATATCAGGCAGGCAGGAATAGTGGTAGAATGGTGGTGGCTTGGATACACAATATATCGTCCAATAAAATCTATTTGTAATGTTTTTGTTATTGGTCCAATAACTAAATTAGGCCGATATCTAGCTAATAAATGATGTATTAATTCACATGCTTGCTGTCCACCACTGTTTTATTGTTTTACTGGTGTTTTGATTTTGGTTAGTGACCTTATTTATGCTTTTCAGGCAGTGTATTTTATTTAAAGATAGTTGGCCATGGAAGAGAATGGTGGATTAATAAAGTGCAGAGATCAGGTCCAACTTTTTACGGTTGCTCACTGTATGTGTTGACATTTTGTATTTGTATTATATGTATTGGGGAGTATATCTGCTATCGGCCTCCTTGCTATTGATGTCGTATCAGTGCATCCCTTTTTTTCTAGATCGATTTAGTACAGAAAAGGGTGCTAGAGGTAATGTTGTGCCGTGCTTTGCATTGCCACAGCTTGAATGTTATCTTTAGCGCTGACACAGGCAGAACAAACCTAAAGACAAATGTTGTTTAGCACTGCTGCGGTATTGTACATCAACTCCACAGCCGTGGCTTACATATAAACTAATGTGGCTATTTATTATAGCACTTTATATCACAGTAACTGTCGTGTTATTAACAGTTAGGATTACTACTGCTACTTTGTAATATGTTAAATATTAAATAGAAAGGAAATAATGGCATTTGATTATTTTTTACATGTAAACTGGGCTCTCCCACATGTAAAAATACAGTAGTAATTTGAAGTAAAGACTATTGTGTTTTTGAGCCGTACTAAAATAAGTGTATTATAATTTATGTATTGTACTATTTACAACAGTTTGGTGATGAATGCCGCATCATACTGTAGTATTAACTATAGGGAATTTTTATACTGGGCCTCACGGTGGTGCAGTGGGTAGCACGATCGCCTCACAGCAAGAAGGTCGCTGGTTCGAGCCTCGGCTGGGTCAGTTGGCATTTCTGTGTGGAGTTTGCATGTTCTCCCCGTGTTGGCGTGGGTTTCCTCCGGGTGCTCCGGTTTCCCCCACAAGTCCAAAGACATGCGGTATAGGGGAATTGGGTAAGCTAAAATTGTCCGTAGTGTATGTTTGTGAATGAGTGTGTGTGGATGTTTCCCCGTGATGGGTTGCAGCTGGAAGGGCATCCGCTGTGTAAAACATATGCTGGATAAGTTGGCGGTTCATTCCGCTGTGGCGACCCCAGATTAATAAAAGGACTAAGCCGAAATGAAAATGAATGAATGAAAGAATGAATTTTTATACTTTAATAAATACTGTAGTATACCTAATTTGTACTACAGTAAACCATGGTGTATTGCAGTATAATATTCCCTACAGTTGTAGAAATCTACTGTATTGGGTAATTTGTTTATACTGTAGTATATATTAGTGTAGATATATTATCTCCTATAAAATGACTACAGTATTTGTTTTCACATGGGCTGTCCCAAACGGTATACTTTATGTACATTTAAAGGTTCGTTAAAGATTTATGTATATCAAAGGTTCAGAAACCCTTGTTTGGCAATGCTTAGAGGTATTTTGGTTGCACAAATCTTTTATAGTCCACGTGAAACAGAGTTGCTGAGACTTCTCAGTATGTTGATGTACTGACCATTCATTCATTCATTCATTTTCATTTCGGCTTAGTCCCTTTATTAATCTGGGGTCGCCACAGCGGAATGAACCGCCAACTTATCCAGCATATGTTTTACGCAGCGGATGCCCTTCCAGCTGCAACCCATCACTGGGAAGATGTACTGACTATTGAACTGAATATTGAGTAGGAGGCGGGGCTTTCTTTTTGCGCATCATTCCCTCATAGCAAACTAACGGTTAGGAGGGGCGTGGTTAAGAATATTACAGTCAATCTCTGGCATCATCAGGAAGCACCGCCCCTCCAAACGTGGAAGCAAATGCTCAGACTTGGATTGAAGATTACCTAAGCAAACATTTTTATTCAGTGGATTAACTTGCATGTGTTAATGGTTGCCCAAAAGTATAACAATGTGCGCTAGCAAAATAAACATTGCAAATTCAGATTTCACGTGGACTTTAAGTCTTACATATTGTAGTTCATGAGTGTTTTGTTGTCATCAGCAGTGAAGTACCATGTGCTCCCCATCCAAGCCGCCGATGCCCACATAGAGGTCTCTGAACAGACTCCCTCTGGCTGCAGAGGATGCTGGGAATGTGTCGTGGGCGCAGGAAGTTTGTGGCTGCCTCCCTCGCCCTGATCTTCATCCCAGCCCTCACCTGGCTCTATCTGTCATCCGCAAACATCACAGGTAAGACGGATAGTTCCTCTGTGAAATTATTAGGTGAAATTAACTTAACATTAGCCGTTTCCAACCACCTATTTCCATGCACATTTTGGAATATGGCATACAAAATGCTTAATGGAAATGCCAAGCTGAGCGTACATGTTTAAAATACACATAAAAACGCATACACACTACCGAGCAGGATAAACCTTTACAGAATAAAGTCCAGCATGTTTTAACATCTTGTGTTGACAAAAATAAGTGAGGGCAATAATGGACATACCAGCAGAGTGAGCACAGTGTAAAACATCTGAAATGCTGTGTTGGTGAATCTAAAATCTCTCAGCGAAAGTCTGTCAACACAGTGGTTCAGTATTATTATTATTATTATTATTCATTAATTCATTTTCTTTTCGGCTTAGTCCCTTTATTAATCTGGGGTCGCCACAGCGGAATGAACCGCCAACTTTTCCAGCATATGTTTTATGCAGCGGATGCCCTTCCAGCTGCAACCCATCACTGGGAAACATCCATACACACCCATTCACATCCATACACTACGGACAATTTAGCTTACCCAATTCACCTGTACCGCATGTCTTTGGACTTGTGGGGGAAACCGGAGCACCTGGAGGAAACCCACGCCAACACTGGGAGAACATGCAAACTCCACACAGAAACGCCAACTGACCCAGCCGAGGCTCGAACCAGCGACCTTCTTGCTGTGAGGCGATTGTGCTACCCACTGCGCCACCGTGAGGCTATTTTTACTACTATTATTATTATTATCTCTAGAACTACAAAGAGTGCCTCACTCCTCCAAAAGCGTTTTGTTTGTGTTTCGTCTTTGTCACCTGAGGCGCAAGTCATTTATTATATGAGAAAAAAGGCCCGCAGTGACTTCTCCTACTGCAGAAAACAGATATTTGCCATCAGAAAGTGCTGATTTTGTTCTCTTTGACCCATTGGACAGAATCGGTGCTTTATTCGCGAATGCTGTATGCGATATTCCAGTTTTGCACTTATAATTTGTATCTTGGGGTGGGAACATACTGTGGTGTGAAGAAGTGTTCGCCTCTTACTGATTTCTTCTTTTTTTTTTGCACATTTTATCATATTTTAATGTTTCAGATCATCAAACAAATGGAAATATTAGTCAAAGATAACACAAGTTAACACATCATGCGGTTTTGAAATGTAGGTTTTTGTTATTAAGGGAAAACAAAATACAAAACTACATAGCCCAGTGTAAAAACGTTTTTGGTTTAACTGGTTGGGCCACCCTTAGCTGCAATCAGGTGTATTTGATAACTTGTTACAGCACTGTGGAGGAATATGCCCACTCATTTCTTTTAAAGAATTGTTGTAGTTCAGCCACATTGTAGTGTCTTCGAGCATGAAGAGCCTTTTTAAGGTCATGAAATGTCACATCATCTCAATTGGATTCAGGTCAGGACATTGACTAGGCCACTCCAAAGTCTTCATTTTGTTTTTTTTCAACCGTTCATAAATGGACTTGCTGGTGTGCTTTGAATCATTGTCCTGCTGCAGAACCCAAGTTGTCGCTGAGCTCTTAGGGTAATTTTGGTCTGCCAGCCACTCCTGGGAACTGTTCCATATTTTTGCCATTTGTAGACAATGGCTCTCACTGTAATTTGCTGCAGTCCCAAAGCTTTATAAACGTTTTTATAACGTTTTCCAGACTGGTAGATCGCAATTCAGTGTTTGGACTTTCAGCAGGGAAATTTAAACCACACGGAACTGAACTAAACTGAACTTCAACTCTGAAAACTGGACTGACACAGTTTCGATTCACTAGAACCTCTATGTTGAGCTGCTTTGACACAATCTACATTGTAAATGCGCTATAGAAATAAAGATGAAGTGAATTGAACTTTCTCATTTGTTTGGATTTTGGCATGATGTTTAGCTTCTGAGGATCTGCTTTACTTTATCAGGCAGGTTGTTAAGACGGCTTCCCAGGCAGCACTGCTGGCCGATGAGTAGGAACTCATTCATAAATCTCGCGCAGACGGGCTCAGAGGAGGCCGCCTCTCTCCCTCGTAAATTCTCCACCTATTGGGTTGAATCAGCCAAGGCGTGCTAAAAGTCCATCAAATAGATACGACATGATTAGTAATTACTGCTTGGAAGAAGGGCATTGGAAAGCTAGCTGTCCAGTTCTGAAATTAAAAAGTACAAAAGTACAACTGTCTAAACCCGCTGCGCTCGTGGCCCCTGAACCGCTGTCCGCTCAGTCTGTTCCTGTTGGAATGCCGGCGAATACATCAAGTGTGTTAGACCGCCAAGATATCTTTAATCCGTTTATTTCGGACGGTTTTGTGTCACTTAAAGGTGGCAATAGAATAGCAGTGAAAATTCTCAGAGAGAGGTGACTGCTCGATGCGTAGAGTGGACGGAGACCAGCGGCGTGCGTGTTGGCGAGACGTTTTGCCTAATCTTTGATCACTGTGTGCTTAAAATAAACTTTTTGTAACGTGACTTTTCGGCTTCCCCCGTTTTTTTCCTTGTTCCGCCTCGAGGGCATAACACAGGTACTATAAAAGTGATTTCTTGATTGCGAGCAGAGGTGGCAGTGATCAGGCCCGGGTGTGGATAGGGGAATTGAACTCTGGTATGATTAAAGTGGTGTTATGTTCTGTTTTAATGGGGGGGCATACACCTTTTCACACACGGCTATGTAGTTTTGCATTTTGTTTTCCCTTAATAATAAAAATCTTAATTTAAATACTCCATTAGTTATTAATGAACCATTAAAGTGTGAAAAGCATGGGAAAAATAAGAAATCAATAAGGGGCAAAGACTGTTTCACACCACTGTATATAAATGATGACATCTTCGTCACCTATTCACCTCTGATGAGTTTGCATCCCTGCTAAAATTATTTTAAAATCATTTTTTTTAATGTTTCCCCCTAGTCAAACCGCTGCCTCTGTCGCCGCTGGATCCACAGTCGTCTGCAGTGGTCGGTGCGGCCGCTGAGCATCAGGCTTTAGAGCTGAGGCTCCGAGACGTGGAGGAACACAACAATGCACTGCGGCGAGAGATTAGCAGGACTCCCAGGGTCACAACCCATATCAGCCATCAGAGCAACAGCCGCCAAGGCAACCAGTTACACACCCATTCCACAGAAGAGGGTACAGGTGACAGTGAGGCTAAAAAAGGAGTTGCAACGGGCAACAGCTCGGACTGCGTGCCTCAGCCTGTGGTAAAGAAATGTGAGGTTAGTTTGTCGAATCACAAACTTACACTTAACAAACGATCAATAGCCTGACCTCGACTAATCCTACAATATGTTCAAAGGCAAGGCAAGTTTATTTATACAGCACATTTCATTCACAGTGGCAATTCAAAGTGCTTTACATAAACATGAATAAAAGAGAGAAGTATAAAAAATAATAATAATAATATAAAAAAAGATAAAAACAGATTAAAATGTGTTAAAACATGGTAATAAAGGAATGAAAAAGAAAAGAAAGACATAATAGTGCGATCTGTGGGCCGTAGCACAGTGCTCACTTAGTAAAGGCACAGCTAAACAGACGTGTTTTCAGTCTGGATGTGAATGTGCCTAATGTTGGAGCACATCTGATCATTTCTGGAAGCTAATTCCAGCAGCGGGGGGCGCTGTTAGTAGCTGAAGGCAGATTCACCCTGCTTTGACTGAACTCTTGGAATTGATCTGTTAGGTTTGTATTCAGTGAGCATATCTGTAATGTATTGAGGCCATTTAGTGATTTATAGACAAGTAGTAATACTTTAAATTCTATTCTGAATGTAACTGGGAGCCAGTGTAAAGACCTGAGGACAGGTGAGATGTGCTCTGATTTTCTGGTTCTGGTCAGAACCCTGGCCGCAGCGTTCTGGATGAGCTGCAACTGTCTGACTGTCTTTT
>CAIGQW010016688.1:290517-306299 GCA_903798125.1 Danio choprae
ACACACACACACACACACACACACACACACACACACACACACACACATATTTTTATAATGTACTTTGACTTGTATTTCATTGCAGACAATATGACCACAAAATATTCCATGTTTTGTCAGGTCAGCTTCATTTCAACTGTAAATATACATCCTTTCCTGTCATTCAGACCTGCAACACATTCCAAAGAAAGTAGGAACAGGAGCAGTTTAGGACTGTTAATCTGGTAGATTGGTTAAATAATGATGTGATGTCAACAGGGGATTGTAATTATGATTATGCATCCAAGAAAGGTCTAGTCCTTTAGGAGCAAAGATGGGCCGAGGACCGCCAGTTTGCCAACAAATACGTGAGAAAATGACTGAGATGTTTAAAAACAATGTTCCTCAAAGAAAGACAGGAAGACATCAGGATATTTCACCTTCAATAGTGCAGATGCAGATCATCATTAAAAGATTCAAGGAATCTGGAGGAATTTCAAGGGTACAAGCCTAAGACTGAAATAACAGCTCCGTGTGCAGTTTGTGGGTGGATAGAGAGAAGCGCTGATCAGCTGCCAAAGAAAAGTTCCCTTCGCCGGATTTCAACTGTTGGTAATTAGAGAAAACAGGGAGGATCTGAAGAGCTCTGCTTTAATCAGTACTTCTAATAAAGGCATATTAAAGTACTAATACTGCATATTAAGCAATGTTTGTGTCCGAAGTTAGTGCTATTTTGATACTGGGGGAATGAAAAATACATCGAGCTTCCATGAAGTCCGTCAGAGACGACGAGGGAACTTGGAATATACGCAGTTGAAGGCAGCTAAGGCAGTTACGTTTTGTTAAGTCTCTATAAGGCTGCATTCATTAGAAAAATAATGTACAATACAAAATATGGGCGACACGGCGGCTCAGTGGTTAGCACTGTGGCCTCACAGCAAGAAGGTCGCTGGTTCGAGTCCTGGCTGGGTCAGTTGGCGTTTCTGTGTGGAGTTTGAATGTTTTCCCCATGTTGGCGTGAGTTTCCCCCACAGTCCAAACACATGAGCTAATGGTGAATTGAATAAACTAAATTGGCCGTAGAGTATGAGTGTGTGTGTGAACGTGAGAGTGTATGGGTGTTTTCCAGTACTGGGTTGCAGCTGGAAGGGCATCCGCTGTGTAAAACATATGCTGGATAAGTTGGCGGTTCAATCTGCTGTGGCGACCCCTGAATAATAAAAAGTCTAGTTATTCATTCATTCATTTTCTTTTCGGCTTACTCCCTTTATTAATCTGGGGTCGCCACAGCGGAATGAACCGCCAACTTATCCAGCATATGTTTTATGCAGCGGATGCCCTTCCAACTGCAACCCATCACTGGGAAACATCCACACACACTCATTCACACACATACACTACGGACAATTTAGCTTACTCAATTCACCTATAGCGCATGTCTTTGGACTTGTGGGGGAAACCGGAGCACCCGGAGGAAACCCACGCCAACACGGGAAGAACATGCAAACTCCACACAGAAATGCCAACTGACCCAGCCGAGGCTCGAACCAGCGACCTTCTTGCTGTGAGGCGATCGTGCTACTCACTGCGCCACCGTGCAGCCAAGACTAGCTATATTATATCATATTGGTAATCTTCAATCAAAGTCAGAGCATTTGGTTCAGCATTTGGAGTGGCGGTCCTTCTGTTGACGTCAACTTGAGGTTGCTTCCATAGCAACTGCATATCAATAACCTTAACCACGCCCCTCCTACCGTTAGTTTGCAATGAGGGAATGACGCGCAAAATGAAAGCCCCGCCCCTACTTAATATTCCATTTCAGTCAGAAGCACATCAACATACTGAGATAAAAGTCTCAGCAACTGCCCAGATTTCAACAGCATTGTTATTCATATAAAGCACATCTAAATGAAGGGGTCTTACTCCCTTCCTACCTCTCGCATCTCTTATCCGAATATCATCCAATAAGAGCTCTTAGGTCTGCCAACCAGAGTTCCTAAGTCGAAATCTCGGGTCAATTCCTTTTTTCACCATACCTGCATGTAAACTTTGGAACATGCTACAGATCCCCATTAGAATCACCTAGTTTAAAGGGGACTAAATAGATCTAAAATAGGTCTCTGATGTCCTTAGAGTGCGTGTGTGAAGTTTAAGCTCAAAGTACCCCACAAATAATGTTTTATAGCTCTCTGAATCTGCCCCTTTTAGGCTTTGATCCTAATTGTGGCGTTTTGGCGACTGTCGCTTTAAATTCAAATGAGATTGTGCTCTTTTCAAAAGAGGGCGGAGCTACAAATGGCTATGTGTCACCATATCGGCAGATTTAGAACTCTAATGGCGGACGGCTGCTTCTCACTCAGGGCTGTTTATGCTAATAAGAGAGAGATCATCACTAATGGGCGGGGCTTTCCCCCTCTGATGACACGTACATAGGGAGAATGCCAACCAAAGTGTTTCTGCAGACTGTTTATATCAAGTGTGATTAAAAAAGATACATCTATTTAGTTTTTAACCATTAGAGGCTGGCTGTGTTCACACGCTGTTTCCACACAACGCCTTATTAAAGGGATTTTTGCATAATAGGTCCCCTTTAAAATCAAAGTTAGAAACTTTTCACTATGGCGCATGGCTTGTGATGTCATTTGTTGTCTATTGTTTGTGTGGTCTATATATGTTTATGAGTTTGTCTTTAGATCACTGTACAGCACATTGGTCAACGGTAAGTTTAAGTAATTGCGCTCTATTCATAAATTGAGATGAGAAGAGCTCTGCTCCTGTAATTATCTGGTCTGGCTAGGCTACAGAGTGAGACAGAAATAGTCTCCAGCAGAGACTGCAGAGAGGATCAGAAGTGCACCGCCGTCTGCCCTTCAAAACCTGTGAGGAAATGATCGCGCCTGACCCCACAAACCCAAGAAACAGACTCCGTGATCTTCCTCTCTCTGGCCAGTTTATAGCGCAAGTCTACAGTTGCGGAGACTTTTATCTCAGTATGTTGATGTACTTCTGACTGAAACAGAATATTGAGTAGGGGGCGGGGCTTTCTTTTGCGCATCATTCCCTCGTAGCAAATTAAAAGTATAAGGGGCGTGGTTACAAATATTGTGTCTGAAGCATCAAACTGACATCATCAGGAAGCACCGCCCCTCCAAACGCAGAAGGAAATGCTCAGACTTTGATTGAAGATTGCCAAAAAGTTACTTCACCATAAGAATAACCTTGTGAGCTGGCAAAACAAACATTGTAGATTTTGACCTCACGTGCACTTTAAGGTAGTATTGTCACGTGCGGAGTCGAATCTCGGACAACAAAAGTGAGAATCCAAGTGCAATTTAATAAGAGTATCTGTGTAAGCAGGCAATGGTCAAAACAGGGGCAAACAGGTACATACAGGCCATCCAAAACATAGTAGAAAACCGGCATAAGGTCAAAAACTAGGCGGCGGTCAGAATATAACAAAGCCAAGATCAGGAACACAGCAGGCAAAAACAAATATCAAACAAAACTAACACATAAAGACTCAGTCCTGAACTGGAGTATGTGTGGTGTATAAGTAGCCCAAATGATCAGCCATGACAGGATTCAGCTGTGTGCGAGTCATCAGTGGTGAACAGCAACCGGTGTGTGTGTGTGTGTGTGTGTGTGTGTGTGAAACGGCATGATGGGAAGTGTAGTTTGTTAGTGCGATATGTGTAGTTTACCAGCTATCTGCCAGGAGTGGATCGCTGGTGATCATGACAAGTATGCACAGCTGGTCTGCAAATGGTAGAGTTCGCCCAAAATTGTCCTCACACTAGATCATTTACTCAAACCTTCATGAGTTTCTTTATTCTGTTGAACACACACTTATATATTTTGAAAAATGTTGGCAACCTGTAAGCATTGACTTCCACAATATTTGTTTTTTCTACTATGGATGTCAATGGTTACATGTTTCCGACAAGGTTTGGAACCACTTGAGGGAGAATAACAGAGAGTCAGTTTTCATTTTTGGGCGAACTACCCCTTTAAGGCTTTCCTCAGCTCCATGACCCTATAAATCCCACCATGCGCCCATTTTCTCAACCTACTTGAGGAATTGTAAAGGTGTAAGACATTTAACATGTTAAAGACAGGCTTGATAATTAACTGTCGATTTCTGGGATAGTTCACAGCTTTGTTGACAAGAATCAGAATCGGGCAAATGTGCTTTTTGGTTCAAAAACTTATATACACTCACCGGCCACTTTATTAGGTACACCTTACTAGTACCGGCTTGGACCCCCTTTTGCCTTCAGAACTGCTGTACTCCTTCGTGGCATTCAACAAGGTACTGGAAATATTTGAGATTTTGCTTCATATTGACATGAGAGCATCACGCAGTTGATGCAGATTTGTCGGCTGCACATCCATGATGCGAATCTCCCGTTCCACCACATCCCAAAGGTGCTCTATTGGATTGAGATCTGGTGACTGTGGAGGCCATTTGAGTACAGTGAACTCATTGTCATGTTCAAGAAACCAGTCTGAGATGATTCACGCTTTATGACATGGCGCGTTATCCTGCTGGAAGTAGCCATCAGAAGATGGGTACACTGTGGTCATAAAGGGATGGACATGGTCAGCAACAATACTCAGGTAGGCTGTGGCGTTGACAAGATGCTCAATTGGTACTAATGGGTCCAAAGTGTGCCAAGAAAATATCCCCCACACCATTACACCACCACCACCAGCCTGAACCGTTGATACAAGGCAGGATGGATCCATGCTTTTATGTTGTTGACGCCAAATTCTGACTCTACCATCCGAATGTGGCAGCAGAAATGGAGACTCATCAGACCAGGCAACATTTCTCCAATCTTCTGTTGTCCAATTTTAGTGAGCTTGTGTGAATTGTAGCCTCAGTTTCCTGTTCTTAGCTGACAGGACTGGCACCCGGTGTGGTCTTCTGCTGCTGTAGCCCATCCGCCTCAAGGTTGGACATGTTGTGCGTTCAGAGATGCTCTTCTGCAGACCTCAGTTGTAGCGAGTGGTTATTTGAGTTACTGTTGCCTTTCTATCAGCTGGAACCACCAGTCTGGCCATTCTCCTCTGACCTCTGGCCTCAACAAGGCATTTGCGCCCACAGAACTGCCGCTCACTGGATATTTTCTCTTTCTCGGACCATTCTCTTAAACCCTAGAGATGGTTGTGCGTGAAAATCCCAGTAGATCAGCAGTTTCTGAATTACTCAGACCAGCCCGTCCGGCACCAACAACCATGCCACGCTCAAAGTCACTTAAATCTCCTTTCTTCCCCATTCTGATGCTCGCTTTGAACTGCAGCAGATCGTCCTGACCATGTCTACATGCCTAAATGCGTTGAGTTGCTGCCATGTGATTGGCTGATTAGAAATTTGTGTTACTGAGCAGTTGGACAGGTGTACCTAATAAAGTGGCCGGTGAGTGTATGTACAGCTAATAGATCTGAAGATTAAATATAATAGCAAATTCAAATTATAAACAAATCTCCAATATAGGCCCAAATGAAACTGCCATTTTGTTTTTGCATAATTTAGAAATTTGATAATTTGCATATATGACATACTGCAAATGTGGACTGACATGACTAAACTGTCCTGTCAGAAAACTATAAACCGTCCTAGGTCATACATGTCATTTGCATACATTGCCACATATCAGACGTCTATATGGGATCTCTCTGCATTTTGAATTAGACGTTGTGCTGCATATATTATTACGAGATGTTGAAGCAGAGCATTTTTTACGGTCTCTGTCATCATCTTTGCTGCTTCCCACATCTCTTTAATGCTATTTTTAGTGATCTCTGATGAAGTCGGACATCATTAGTGACATCAGCTAAAGTCCTGACCCTCTTGGTGTCCTCAATTAAAGTTTGAACGAATCTGATCAGTCCAGTCGAATCCCCGCTGCAATACAGACTTCTCAAAGGTAAGCCTTTTATAATCAGTGGAAAGAGTCAAACTCAATCATTCATTCATTCATTTTCTTTTCGGCTTAGTCCCTTTATTAATCTGGGGTCGCCACAGCGGAATGAACCGCCAACTTATCCAGCATATGTTTTACGCAGCAGATGCCCTTCCAGCTGCAACCCATCTCTGGGAAACATCCACACACACCCATTCACTACGGACAATTTAGCTTACCCAATTCACCTGTACCGCATGTTTTTGGACTTGTGGGGGAAACCGGAGCACCCGGAGGAAACCCACACCAACACAGGGAGAACATGCAAACTCCACACAGAAACGCCAACGGACCCAGCCGAGGCTCGAACCAGCGACCTTCTTGCTGTGAGGCGAACGTGCTACCCACTGCGCCACTGTGAGGCCCAAACTCAATCATACTCAAGTAAAAGTATTCCGCTGTGAAGATTAATAAATCCCCCTTACACCCTGCCCATTAAACATGTACCTAATAAATAGATAAGCTGAGATGCGTTTACATGTGGAGTGAAATTTGTGTAACCTAAGGGCCAACAATATGTCTGCGTCGATATGTTAACGCTCAGGTTATGACCTTTGACCCCTGACTAACAAGCTACGGGTGTCCAGCAGGTGGCATCACAAACCAAACTCATACGGTTTGCGCATGTGTGTGAAAACGTAACATTCTGTAGTCCATTAAGTGATTGTTTGGTGATCTCAGTCATAATATGGTAGACATCTTCATCTTCCTCATCATCTCTCACTCGTTGTGTGTGACAATTGTTGTGTTTTCATGGACACTTTTGACGCTTCAACGATGTACAGCGTATGAAGCGTCTGCATCTTGAGGTCGGTCTGTCTGATGCGAGTTTTCTATGCACGATTTGATTGGACGGGAATCACAAGACTGGTTATTCTATTCAGCCAATCACCGTCGACAAGGACACGTAAACAAAGTCTTGACTGCATGTTAGAGGAAACGACTGCACTCAAACTGTACACACATGCAGATTCTCCAATCCTATCTGGATGCAGACTCACATATGCAAGCCGACATTGCATGTCTCAGATGTCTGACTCAATGGAGCTAGTGACATCACTGTTAGGGGTGGGGTTAGGTGTGCACATTAAGGGTGCACTCACACTATGCTAGCCGAACCGTTCCCAGGCGCGTTTCCTGGTTCGTTTGACAAGTGTGAGTGCTCCGAATCAGCCCCAGGCACGGTTCAGTTGGCCAGCCCTGGCCCGTTTGGAAGAGGTGTGCCAGAGCGCGGTTCGGTTGGGCTTTGAGCGAGAGCGCTTCTCTTCTTGTTTAACCGAACAGTCGCATCATCGATGACGTAAGCGTGCTCCGGCTCGGATACAATGTGAGTGCAGGGCGTCGGGGGAGAGGGTAGGAGGGACAAGCGAGCTTCAGCACGGTACAAGACAGCTCTACATAGTGTGGGTACGCCCTAAAAGCCATGCATGCAGCTCAGCTTGCAACCGCACCAGGTTTGCATCCATAGCTACTTAGTTTTTTCATGCAGTTGTAACATTTTGACCGCGGGTGTGCAATGAAGAGTGACAAACATTGCATTCGGGTGTCCATTCATATTCAAGTGGCCCTCTGCCACATGCTCTCTGGTATCCCATGTTATTCTGGACTATTATTCTAGACCAGAACCTAGAATGGTTAATTTCCCTCGTGCATTTTGGTGAACTATATATACTCTGTGTTTCTCTAAAAGTACTGAGGGTATAAATATATAGTCGAGTGGTTTTCATTTCATTTCAGCCGCATCCGTCACTGTATTGATTGTGTAGCGCTTGTTTGGGTCTCATATTATAGTGCGATGTGTAGATCCATCTCTTTTTGTTACTTCACAAAAACATATCAACGTCAAAGAGACACTCGATTAGTAAGGTTCAATTTCCTTCGCTCTCCTAAAAACAGAAGGTTCCGGGTCTAATTTAGTCTCAAATGGGCAATAGTCATAGACAGAAGCATCGCAGCAGTCAAAACAACATCGAAAACACATAATAAAACATGCTAAAAATGCTAATCGATTTGATGTCATTTGACTAGGTTGATGTCAAAACAACATCAAAACTGACATCTAACACTGGTGTCAAAAACACTGAGAACAGTTCTGTAAGCAATTTTTGACGCCAATGTTAGATGTCAATATAACGTAGTTTGTGTGATGTTAATATGACGAAGCTTTCAGATGAATAAAACTTTTCTGATATTATAATACTTTGTGTCGCTATTTTGGTGGTCAAAAGGGCGTCAATGTGTTGATGTCAAATAGATGTCTTTTTGACGTCTTACTTGATGTCAATTTACGTGTGTTGTCGGGATGCAAAATCTAGCGTAAATTTGTAATTGAAGCTTTCAGATGAATAAAACAGCATCAAACTGACATCTAACATTGGTGTCAAAAACACAGAGAACAGTTCTGTAATCAATTTTTGACGCCAATGTTAGATGTCAATATGACGTAGTTTTGACATCAAGGTAGTTTACGTGTGTTGTCGGGATGCAAAATCCAGTGTAAATTTGTAACTGAAGCTTTCAGATGAATAAAACGTATATTATAATACTTTGTGTCGTTATTTTGGTGGTCAAAAGGGCGTCAATGTGTGGATGTCAAATAGATGTCATTTTTGATGCCCACTAGGATACACCAAACTAATACTAGTCATAATAAACCAAAACTGATAAACAAATTCAGATGTTCTCCAGTCACTGCTCCATGAGATGCATTCATACTTCGCTTTAATAAGACAACATTTCCACAGGTCGTTGGAGTTCACTTCTCGCAGCGACGGATTTGTGATTTAGCTCTATATTAGTCATCTGAACCAACACACTTTGCGAGAGTTTATCAGATAGACTTCTCCTGAGTCATTTGAGTTCGTTTTAACGTCTGTAATAGTTGTCCTACACAAATACTTTGCTCTTCTTAGTCTCCGCATCAGATGGCACACCTACAGACGCCCACAGTTTGCTCACAGACCATATGATGCATGATGCCAACACAACTCTGCACATATGAGGAGGAACTGCTTACTGGATTTACATAAAACGTGCCACGTTAATGACACCCAATCAAGATTTTGAGATAGAGGCACTTATTTTTGGGTGGATAACATTTTGGCTTCACCATATACAATATTCATTCATTCATTCATTCATTCATTCATTCATTCATTTTTATTTCGGCTTAGTCCCTTTATTAATCTGGGGTCGCCACAGCGGAATGAACCGCCAACTTATCCAGCATATGTTTTTTTTACGCAGCGGATGCCCTTCTAGCTGCAACCCAGCACTGGGAAACACCCATACACTCTCATTCACACACACACTCATACACTACAGCTAATTTAGTTCATCAATTCCCCTATAGCGCATGTGTTTGGACTGTGGGGGAAACCGGATGACCCGGAGGAAACCCACGCCAACACGGGGAGAACATGCAAACTCCACACAGAAACGGCAACTGTCCCAGCCAGGACTCGAACCAGCGGCCTTCTTGCTGTGAGGCGACAGTGCTAAACACTGAGCCACTGTGCCGCCCCAATATTAGTTCTGCGTTGTTTAAACATTACATTTAACGTTGTACAACAAAGACGTTCTCTTGTCGCACTCATATTTGTCTTAATGTGAACCAAGCTGCTCTTACAAGTGCCCTAATTTGTGTACATGACCTCCTGAGAGCCTCCACGGGCTTATTGAGATGCACCCTAAGATGGCAAAAAAGATTCAAAGTGCCTCTGACTTGACTAAATTAGTTCCTGTTCCTGTTGGTAAAAATAAATGTGCCTCAGCAAATATAAAGTTAAACTTGAACAAGCTTGAGTTACTCTTTCATGCTAATGAACGTTCCACCCACCTCAGATGACATCTGAGCTAAACGCAGGTCAGATCTGAGAGCGAAGACGTCGGCCAGATGAATACTGTTATCGTTTTACAAGCAAGGAAATCTGGGAACCATTTTGTTTTTAAGTCATTGATTGAACCTACAAAACCAGCAATGAAAGATGAGTCTCCTTTGGGAAAGGAAGACTTTTCACTTTCGAGAACCAAGGCTACCTCTTGAAAATCTCATTTAAAATAAATGACAACTGCATAATCATTCAGAAACAGTCGGTCCGCTGCCTTATTTACTTACTTTCTCAAGAAAAAGGGCCCAATGTGTCTGTCCACAGCAAACATTTGGGATAGTTCCTATTATGCAGTGCAACTGAAGAACTCTTGAAGACATCGATATAAACACGGGCAGTTACAAAGTTTGCTGGACTTACATTTGACCCTGGACCACAAAACGAGTCTGGTTGAACTTGTTTAGCCAAAAACAAGCTAAACAAGGCAAAAATACATTGTATGGGTCACAATTCATTCATTCTCATTTCGGCTTAGTCCCTTTATTAATCTGGGGTCACCACAGCGGAATGAACCGCCAACTTATCCAGCATGCCCTTCCAGCTGCAACCCATCACTGGGCAACATCCACACACTCTCATTCACACACATATACACTACGGACAATTTAGCTTACCCAAATCACCTATAGCGCATGTCTTTGGACTTGTGGGGGAAACCGGAGCACCCGGAGGAAACCCACGCCAACACGGGGAGAACATACAAACTCCACACAGAAATGCCAACTGACCCAGCCAAGGCTCGAACCAGCGACCTTCTTGCTGTGAGGCAAACGTGCTACCCACTGCGCCACCGTGAGGCCTGGGTCACAATTATTGGTTTTAATTTATGCTAAATATCATTATACCGCGAGACGGCACTCACTTACCGACAGGAGGCTCATGGAAGGGATGTAAACTTGAAGAACCAAGTGAAGGTAAGAGGTTGCAGAGCCAGTGGCTGTTCTGTAAGCAAGCATTAATGATTTGAACTTCTTGCAAGCTTCAACCAGTACCTGACCATAGCCGAGGACCTGAAACACAGCACAGAGAGATATTTTGGCTTATGCCAGGGAATTAATGAACAACATTAGGGTCTATTGGGCATGACAGCACAAAAGATGTGGGGTAATCAGCAGCTTATACTGACCCCAGCAGTGAGTTCAGCATCACACTGGCCAGCGTAGGTCACATTGGGACTGACCTTATGGCTCTAGACATGGCAGCCTTACAGTAGCATGACATGGCGGCTGTGGCATAAAGGGCCTCTGGGATGACAGATGTAACATGAAAAGGCTCTAAAAGCATTCAGGATGACACTATGTGAATGGTGGCCCTGACAGATCCAGATTCTAGAGTGGCATCCATTACGCAACAAGACAAAAGACCTGCTCTTATCATCGGATCAAGGTTGCATCTCTTTGTTTCACAGTAAAGGACCTCAGTGCTGACACCATTGATCAGCACAGTCTCCAGAATAGGCTTGATCGTTATATTGGAACTGCATTGGCATGGTTTCACATGACACCAACGAACAGTTATCAATTTGTAGCAATTAACAAAAGGGCATCATATTTATCGAACTTACACTAAGGAGTACCCCAAGGCTCCGATCTTGATCCCTTGCTTTTCACAATGTATAAGCTACTCCTCAATGATGTCATTAAAACCCAGAATACTGCACTAACACTTAATGGATGATTGTTAAGTCCTCATTGTAAGTCAAAATGTTATCATTTGAAGGCCATAGTTGTTCTTAAAGTACAGACTTAATCTTTGTATCTTCAAAATACTGCCAAACCATGTGCCACATGTTCTCACTCTCACAAGTTCAAGTGGTTCTGTGAGTTAATCATTGCATTGGCTCTCCATTCAACACTGTATACATTCTGCAATCCAACTGATTACTTACAAAGCACTGAATAGTTGCTCTCCCTAGTATTTCTGTGAGCTCCTGTCGTACCGCAGCCCCTCACTTCTAAACGTATATGTTTCACCGAATGAAATATATGAACTGACCTTTGATTATGTTCCCGTTCATCCGCGTAAAGAGTCTTTGACAATCTTTAAAGGGCTACAGAAATGAGGACGAGTCGACTTGAGGAAGATCACGCCCTCCGGCCTGACAGTGCTGACTGACAGTGATGTGTGCCGGGAAACTGAGGGCTCACACCGCCGTCAGTACATGTTGGAGAACACGTTCAATAATCTGATTGCTGCGGGGCAGGAATACATTGCAAGGTCCTTCATGGGTGACATCACATTCAGGAATTCCTATCATATGGCCAGAAGTGTCAACCAAAACAATCAATGAAAGGGAACTCTTGCCTATATTGCGTGTATTTACATTACTCTGTGTTCGTTTCTCTGACCGGACACACACTGGACGGGGTTGGCTCCATTTTGAGCCGAATTCTGACTCGTAGGACTTTTCTTTGAATCGGGACAAACTCCAGCTTTGTTGGGCTGTGTTTATACTGTGTACACAGGAAACGGAGAGACGATTAATCACTACTGATTGGCAATCAGACCAAATTGACCAATCTGCAGTTGATGACAATTGCCAAACAGTCACTGATCCACCATTATGTACTGAACTCACCTCTTTCCCTTACACATCACTGTCCTAGAAGCTGGACGTCAGTCTTGTGCTGAAGCCAGGCATTGGCCACTGCCAAATCACAAAGGAAAAATAGACATACTGTCCATAATTCCCTCTGCCTCTGACAGTGATTCTCTTCCCGCTGATTTGTCTAAAATGGAGAACACAATGGTGATAATGACAACAAACGTCCAATTGGGTAGACATTTTAAGCCTAATCTTTAATGGTGAAGCATTAGGACGTAGTTGGCGTTCTCCAGAAATGTATATAGTGCTACGTTTTCAGAATGATTTGTTTACATTGTAAACAAATACTGGTTGCAAACTTTTAGTGATGTTTATTTATAAACTAATTTGGAGAGGAGCACGTGCTTATGATTGACTGCAGCGGGTCCCGCTTTAGCTAATGCACAATCCACCAATCAGACGATTCCTAATTCGCTTAAAATAACCAAAGTATCTCACCTTAGCTATCTTCGTCCCGAAGAATCCCCCCTTCCACCCCTACTCCTCCCCTTTTGCTCGTCAGGGCGGCACGGAGGCCCGGTGGTTAGCACCGTCGCCTCACAGCAAATGTCACTGGCTCAAATCTCACCCCGGCCAAGCAGCATTCCTGTGCGGAGTTTGCATGTTCTCCCCGTGTCTGCGTGGGTTTTCCCCGGGTTCTCCGGTTTCCTCCCACAAGCCAAAAAACATGCAACATACGTAAATTGACCAAAACCAAATCGACACCATAGACGAGCTATCAATCAGCTACATTTCTCTCCACAAGTATTCAGAATTACATTTACTATTAACAAGCGGGGGGAGTTCTCGAGACCTACCTGAGCTCAAACTCCCCTCTCGCCCCGTAAACGGGAGGGAGCCCCGGGCTCGAGGATCTATGAGCTCAGGGCTCTCTCCCGGGACAGCATGCCAAACACGCTTTACATTTAATCATCAGCTAAGTGTGAACTCTTGAAAAAATGTAAATGAGACTGAAATATGGAGGAATATGAGAGGGGAATGTGTAGAAACAAAGGCTGAATGCTTAGAATGTCTTATGAGACACAAAGCAATTTCTTCAGACGTGATTTTACATAAAACAGGGATGGAACAGAGAGGAACATGTGAAATATGTAAAAGAAGAAGGTTTTTTTACACATGTTTTTATATTGGGAAGAGTTGGAACAGTTTTTAAAAGACAGTGCAATTTTAATAAAGAGACTAATTGGAGACTGGAACGAAAAGGAAACAGAATGGAATAGAGTGGTGATGCTTGGGGTAAACCTCTGTATAACGCTGATGACAAATGCTATGTGGGAAAGAAGAATTGTGGCAAAAAAACGAGAAAGTTGTGATGGATGTATGGAACATTTTCAGAATGAAAACAGAGGGATATATGGAAAAACGAACTAATTTGGAGAGGATCACGTGCTTATGATTGCTTACATCTGGTCCCGCATCAGCTCACAATTGATTCACCAATAAGATGATTCCTAGATCACCATAAATAACCAGAGTTCCCTTATCTCAGTACCTTCGTCTTGAAGAACTCCCCCCACCCACCGCTACTCCTCCTCCTTTCCAGATGGGTGACACGGTGGCCCAGTGACTAACACTGTCGCCTCACAGCAAGAATGTCTCTGGTTAAAGTCCCGACTAAACTAGTCGACATTTCTGTGCGGAGTTTGCTCGTTCTCCCCGTGCTCGCGTGGGTTTTCCCCGGGTTCTCCGGTTTCCTCCCACAGTCCAAAAACACGCAATTTAAGTAAATTGAACACACTAAGCAATACCATAGCCAAGCTCTTAATAAGTATACATCTCTTTTCAGCCATTCTTTTAGCCAGAAATAAGTCGGGGGAGTTCATCGAGATCTACCTGAGCTCAAACTCCCCTCTCGCCCTGCAAACGGGAGGGAGCCCCGGGCTCGAGGATCTATGAGCTCAGGGCTCTCTCCCGGGACAGCATGCCAAACACGCTTTATTACCAATCATCAGCTAAGTGTGAACTCTTGAAATGTGTATTTTAAAAACGGGAACATGTTGGAGGAACTGCACGAGACTTCAACAGCGAAAGCATGTCAAGTTTTTAAAGAAATGAACTGGAAAACGCCAAGGTGTTAACGTTTCTTCTGATATTTTTACAACTTGTATTGTAATGTTTTTTAAGGTGTAAATTGTATATGAGGGCCTCACAGTGGCGCAGTGGGTAGCACGTTCGCCTCTCAGCAAAAAGGTCGCTGATCGCTGGTTCGAGCCTCGGCTGGGTCAGTTGGCCTTTCTGTGTGGAGTTTGCATGTTCTCCCTGTGTTGGCGTGGGTTTCCTCCGGGTGCTCCGGTTTCCCCCACAAGTCCAAAGACATGCGGTACAGGTGAATTGGGTAAGCTAAATTGTCCGTAGTGCATGAGTGTGAATGGGTGTGTATGGATGTTTCCCAGAGATGGGTTGCAGCTGGAAGGGCATCCGCTGCGTAAAACATATGCTGGATAAGTTGGCGGTTCATTCCGCTGTGGCAACCCCAGATTAATAAAGGGACTAAGCCGAAATGAAAATGAATGAATGAATGAAAATTGTATATGAAATTTCTTTAATGAATAAAAAATAAGTAGATATAAAAGGGCTTGACATCCTTCGAGATATCTTGTTTCGTGTTCAACAGAAGAAAGAAACTCACAAATGTTCGGAATGGCACGAGGGTGGGTAAATGATGACAGAAGTTATATATTTTAGGTGAACTATGCCTGTTAAAGTGATACCTCCGGCAGTTCATTGAACTGTTTTCTGGAGAGCTTAAGAGTAATATTAGACAGCAAACCAGCTCTGTTTGTTTTGGTCAATAACCAATACTATTTCCCCATGCTTCTGAATCAGGCTGGTCATAATAATACAAATACTTTCCCTCTGTCCACCCCCATTCTCCTGATCACAAACGAGTCTGCCTCTGACATTCCCCATTTTTAAATGTTGCGGGTTCAGCTGTCCGCTAATATCTGTGCCATTGGCAGGCTTCCCCTATCCCCCCACTGCACAAGCTGACTGGGTTCATCCTCAGATGCCACCCATACTGACCCCTGAGATAGGAAGGTTCATATCATCGTCCGTGCAGGCTAAATAAAGTGGTTTGGAAAGGCAATAGCTCAAGAGGATGTCATGAAAAATCAACATGCTGAAAGAACACATATGTGAAAGATTATGAAGTGGTAGATGGGTAAAACCATAGAAATACTGTTCCTGGCGGTGGTCTGAACACAACGTAGGAGAGTTAGGGCATGCATACCAACCCAGTATCACAGCAGTTCATTATATTCAGTCATTCATTTTCTTTTCAGCTTAGTCCCTTTATTAATCTGGGGTCGCCACAGCGGAATGAACCGCCAACTTATCCAG
>CAIGQW010016688.1:312277-323371 GCA_903798125.1 Danio choprae
AGTATGTAACCCAGCCGGGGCTCGAACCAGCGACCTTCTTGCTGTGAAGCGATTGTGCTCCCCACTGCGCCACCGTGCTGCCCGGAACTCTTGATTCTTAGTGTTAAACGTGAGGTGGTGAGCAGTGGTAATCGCTTCAGTCTTTTGTTAGTAGTAAAAGGGTCCTGCAATACTATTCTGTCCACCTTTGAAAATAAAGGACTTCATTCAAGAGTTGTATTAGTATATTCGGTCTCTATTTATGCTAAGTGGCCTTATTACGAGGCTGTCTGGAATACTCGATTCTGATTGGTCAGTCGTGACATTCCAAGGCATGAACTGATGAATAACACAGGCTCTTGACCGTCAGTGAATACGTTCACATCCATATTGTGAACTGTGGGGGAAACCGAAGCACCCGGAGGAAACCCAATCGAACATTGGAAGAACATGCAAAGAAATTCCTCTTGTCCCAGCTGGGACTCGAATCAGTGACTTTCTTGCTGTGAGGCGCAGTGCCAACCACTGAGCCACCGTTCCACCAAATTTGGAACTCTTATTATTCCAAATAACATTTGGCCTATCTACGTAGAGCAGAGTGGTTTTACCAAGCTCCACTTGAGATGACATATGGACTTTCAGGTTATGATGTACATGAGAAAAAGCACCAGCTAATCAAAAGACTTTACATGGGCTCTGTTGTCGATCGTAGCCAATAGCTTGTCATATGTGATTTTATTAGGCATCAAGGTTGAATAGGTATATATCAGGGTTGCAGTGGTGTGACAAGGTTACTCTAGTTAATGATGGTAATGACTAAATGAGAAAAGTGATGGACAACCTAAGCATTTCTGTGATAAAGGCACGAGACATCACCCATCTCATTCATTTTCTTTCCTGCTTAGTCTCTTTATTTATCTGGGGTCGCCACAGCGGAATGAACCGCCAACTTATCCAGCATATGCTTTACGCAGTGAATGCCCTTCCAGCTGCAACCCATCACTGGGAAACATCCACACACACTCATTCACACACATACACTACGGACAAGTTAGCTTACCCAATTCACCTATACCGCATGTCTTTGGATTTGTGAGGGAAACCGGAGCACCCGGAGGAAACCCACGCCAACATGGGGAGAACATGCAAACTCCACACAGAAATGCCAACTGATCCAGCCGAGGCTCGAACCAGCGACCTTCTTGCTGAGAGGCGATCGTGCTACCCACTGCGCCACCGAGAGGCCATCACCCATCTCATTAGCCCCTAAATCAAACAGTTTGACGATTTGCCATCAGATAGCATTGATAAATTCATTACTAATGTTAAGCACTTAAGAAGGTTTTAGTTCTAACACATAATGTTCCTGAACGATACTAAAACAGCGTAATAGTGTGTTGTGTCATGCAGAAACACAAGAAATAAAATCAAAGCTAATAAACACCCATTTATTGACCTGCCAATGCACAAATTTGAACTATCCTGTGACAAACTCTCTCTTTCTGTGGCCTGGGAAGTGGGTTCCCCTTTCAGCCTGCCTCCAGACAGAGAGGATAAACCAAGGGCAAGAGTGAAAGCCGAGGAGAACCAAACAGAGGGATAAAAGCCAAAGAAGATGTCTCCTCTACAGACACCTGTATGCAGAAACAGACTCAAAGGCATTATCTCCGGCCCGTGCAGTCGATATCCTGTAATTAAGACTCAATGTGACTTGCAAAGTCCTACACGTCTCCTATCAAAGACTCAGAGACCGTTAACACCATCAATGCAAAGAGCAATGGAAATGTTTGTAAAGATCAAGGTCTCTATTGACCAGGAAGTCGCACTAAAGCTATAAAAATAAACGTCTGTCTGTTGACCCGTCCCACAAAGATGGCCCTAACAGACACATCTGTGTTTCTTTGGTTAATAATCTCCAGCTCATTTGCTTCAGCGGACAAAGAGTGTTCTGCTTGTTTTATCATCTCCTCCTGATAACAGATAATAAGCCTTCCTGATAACAGTCTGATTACGTCAAGTTCTGCTTTATGGTCATTCCTCTACATGTGTGGACATACAGAGGGACGAGATGTCGTGTCTCTCGCAGGACAACGGCGCTACATGGATTAATCATCAATACAAACACAACACTGGACATGAGAGCTACTATAAAACTAACATATGTTATAATATAGAATAAAATACTTAAACTATACACATAAGACAGGCTATACAAGTACTTTTCCATGAGACTGAGCAATGTTGTGCAGGATATTGTGCAGAAAAACATATTTGCATTTGTGATTTATGAGGACTCTTCATACTGTAAATACTACCCTACCCCAACTACCCTACCCCAATACCCAGACCTTACAGAAAACCTGTGGCAAACTCGAATGTGCAAACACCCCATTTGATGTTTAAGCATTTTGAAATATGAGGACTTAAGGCATGTCCTCATAAACCACCTCAATGCTGTAATTTCTAGGTCATATTCATGCCATTGAACATATTTCTGTCCATGTAAACCACCCAAACCAGTACACACACTCACCTTCATCCACATTGATGCAGGTGGATCATTTCGCCATGGCGAGCCCTGAAGAAGGGAGTAAGGCAAAGGAAAGCTCCATAACCCTGCATTTATACATGTGATCTGATTTACACTTTCTCTGATCATCTTACGTTGTGCTCCCGGGAGACCCAGAAGTCCTGCAACTTATTCAGGACATGGTTCTGGGGCTTCACTAACGTAATATACCTAAAACATTGATTGGCATACAAACGTGGCGGGGAAGCGTTGTCTCTAAATTGACAAGATATGTCTTCAGTGCTCACAGCAAGAAGGTCGCTGGTTCGATCCTCGGCTGGGTCGGGTCAGTTGGCGTTTCTGTGTGGAGTTTGCATGTTCTCCCTGTGTTGGCGTGGGTTTCCTCCGGGTGCTCCGGTTTCCCCCACAAGTCCAAAGACATGCGGTACAGGTGAATTGGGTAGACTAAAATTGTCCGTAGTGTATGAGTGTGTATGGGTGTGAATAAATGTTTCCCAGAGATGGGTTGCAGCTGGAAGGGCATCCGCTGCGTAAAACATATGCTGGATAAGTTGGCGGTTCATTCCGCTGTGGCGACCCCAGATTAATAAAGGGACTAAGCCGAAATGAAAATGAATGAATGAATGAATGTCTTCAGTGGTGGAGAACGAGTTAGGTGGTGCCCATTCACTATGTCACAGTCTATTTAAATTTCCATGACCACATACATAGATTACCAAAAATCACCCTTAGGCGGTAGATCATTTTCATATCTGGCATCTAAACACTGGAACAGCCTTCCTAGTACAGTTCGGGAGGCAGATATACTCAAATTTAAATCTAGATTAAAGGTTTTTGCACTAGCATACACATAAAACACAAACGCATCACTTTGAAATTCAGATCCCTTAAGGCTGGGGTCACCAAATTTGTTCCTGGAGGGGCCGGTGTCCTGCAGAGTTTAGCTCCGACCCTAATCAAACCCACCCGAAGAAGCTAATCAAAGGCTGCATCCGGAATCGCTTACTTCCATACTGTATAGTACAGTATGTTGAAAACAGTACGCAGGTTGAGCAGTATGTCCGAATTCATAGTATTGGGAAAACAGTATGTGGGAAGTACCTGGATGAGCTACTACTTCCGGTAAGATTCCGAAGTGTGCATCCGACGGGCGTTGCACTATCCCATGGTGACACATGAGAGAATTCATGAATGGGAGTGAAGCGACGCAGATGACGTTGACAGGTTACGTGTTAATGACAAATGGCTGATGTAGTACGTCCGAGATCCACTCATACTACTCAAATTTATACTATATAGAATAATCTTTCTAACAGTTGTGTAGTAAAATCAAATTCCAATGTAGTATCTACTTGAGTGGGTATACTTGAAACTTTCAGGCAGGTGTGTTGGAGCTAAACTCTGCAGGCCCACCGGTCCTCTAGGACCGAGATTGGTGACTCCTGCCCTATGGGATTATTAGGCTGCATTAATCTGGTTAACCGGTGAACACTTCCCGATAAGACACTGTAAGAAAAATTTCATCAGCACTCATGTTATTCTGTCTGTTTCTCCTCATCCCGAGTTACTCATAATCTCGGATCCGGCATGTATACAGAGCGGATAGTTGTAGAAACATTGTCAAAGATTCAAGCCCACAAGACGGATTCCTGAAAAAATCATGGCAGCTGAAAAGCGTCTAGATGAGGGGTGCCCAAACTCGGTCCTGGAGGGCCGGTGTCCTGCATAGTTTAGCTCCAACTTCCTTCAATGCACCTGCCTGAAATTTTCAAGTATACCTACAAAGAGCTTGATTAACTGGTTCAGATGTGTCTAATTTGGGTTGGAACTAAATTATGCAGGACACTGGCCCTCCAGGACTGAGTTTGGGCACCCCTGGTCTAGACAAATCCCTTATGTTAGGGGTGTTCAACCCTGTTCTTGGAACCCTGTCCCAGTTCAGCTGCAACTTTGATCAAACACACCTGTTGGTTGGTTTAGATGTGTTTGATCAGGGTTGGTGCTGAACTCCGCAGGAAGGTAGATCTCCAGGAACAGGGTTGAGCACCACTGCCTTACATACATCCATAGATATATGAAATGGCAGAAATTCCACATTTCTACAGCATATTGTAGATACAAATCTGCAGTAGAGATGCCACATCCAACATATCCATCACAGACAGCATCAGTTCATTGTAATACAGTGTGTTAGCCTGATTGAAAAAGCTTTTAAATACCTGCACGGATAGCAGGGAGAGTGTGACCTCTGACCCCATGTCACCAGCTCAATGAATGCTTTACGGGGTCAGTGAAAGCTGCCGCTGTGACAGCAGGACATGGATACACAGCTGACAGACCATCATTGCTGAGATACTACAGTAATAAATAGTCATCTGTAATGTTAATACATATGTACATGCATATATTTCAAGCGGTTGTGTTAAGTTGTTTGATGCTTTTCCATTTCTTTCCAAATCATAGTGGTACTTCTTTTGGCCATATCCAGTGTTAAAGTAAAACCAGCAGTAAAACCAGCTTACACATGGAATAGATGAGGATATCACTTGTTGGTTTGGATGATTATGGATAGGATATTGCGACTGGAGACTGGCCACTAGCTTGGTTTTCATCCTAAAATTCATTCATTCATTTTCTTTTATTAATCTGGGGTTGCCACAGCGGAATGAACCGGCAACTTATCCAGCATGTGTTTTACGCAGCAGATGCCCTTCCAGCTGCAACCCATCACTGGGAAACAACCACATACACTTATTCACACACATACACTACGTACAATTTAGCTTACCCAATTCACCTATACCGCATGTCTTTGGACTTGTGGGGGAAACCGGAGCACCCGGAGGAAACCCACGCCAACACGGGGAGAACATGCAAACTCCACACAGAAATGCCAACTGACCCAGCCGAGGCTCGAACCAGCGGCCTTCTTGCTGTGAGGCGATCGTGCTACCCACTGCGCCACCGTGCAGCCTCATCCTAAAATGAAGCAAATATTTTCAAAGAAAACGAATGCAAATTAGGTGTGTTTCCTTTGAAGTAGTTAGAGTAGCTGACAGTAGTATTGGTAACCTAGCAACAACAGTAAACAAGGCAAGAATAGTGGAGACAAGACTCCAGTTAGTGATGTTTGGGCACGTTATAAAGCAGGGTAGCTTGCAATTGCTATTTTTGATGAATGCCCTGGTGGCACGGGCATTAAAAACACATCGAGCCCTATACATCTGGGAAATATAACGTCTACAAGTTTTACGAGCGACTCAGAACGTCAAAGAGCACATTTGAAATGCTGCGCAACATGGTCGGTTCATGTTGCACCAGAAAGACGGTTGAAAATCTGATTTGTCACATGGGTTGTAACGTTCCCGGCATCGGATTTTATTCGGCAGATGAGTTTAAATCCCACATTATTTGCATTATCCCTATTTTGACTATTACTTCCAGTAACCCTAGGTCTAAAACCACCTCAAGGGAGCATAAAAACATTTTTGGTGGGAATTAAGGGACTTTGGATGCACTGAAGGGAATCACACCGGAAAGCCACAAGAGATATGTTGGGGTAGAATCGCTGGAGTCCACGTGAGTTTGGTAAGTTGCTCATCTCAGTTAGGGCTGGGCCATTAATCAAATTGAAATCACAAACAATTGTCATGCAGGTCTTCTAAAGGAAACACTGTACGGTCTCGTTGATGGTAGACATGATGAGACGAACACGGGATATAATAACAAAATGGATTTATTTAAATAAACACTTACAGTTTACAAACACTGGATACTGGCAGACGGGACAAGAACGATAGGACGAGACAAACCAAAGGGTATGAATAGACAAGAGGATGATTAAACTAATGGCACACAAGGGATGAACACAGGTGGGACAAATGAACACTGACGGTGGCGGGAAAAGGACAAAGGAATCACATGACGAAAACAAATGACACATGGACAGGACAGAACACTGACAGTTCTTCGAAGACCAGAGGGCGCTCTCATGGAAACCCCGTGAACCTGTTTACATACACAAGGAAATGCCCTGGTGGAAAGTAGTGGTTGCTGAAAAAACTGAAGAATTAACTGCTTTCATTGACTCCGTGTGATTAATAAACACTCGACTATGGAGTCATCTCACAGAAGGGTTTAGTTCAAGTACTCGACTGTAGTTATGAGGTGAGTTTGGAGTAAAAATATGCTGTTATATGTTGTCATTTCACAGCTTTTACTCATTGAGGAGTGATGCAAACCGCTATCATTATAGAGGAACGGTTATCTTGATGTCATTATTGACTGATTAAACCAAAGTTTAATTTAAACAGGGTTTTTTTAAGGAGCTAATCAGCGTACTAGCGTACTATGATGTGCAATAAACTAATACGCACGTACTGGAGGATTACTAGAACCGGTTTTACTGACAAAATGCACATGAAATTTGCCTTGATTTAATTGCCCAGCCCTAACCTCGGTAAATGAGGAGACTAGACAAAGACTGTTGGCGAGGTTTGTACTTATATTCAGGCTTGACGAACATGATGACGTGTTCTAGTATTCTGTTGACTGGAGTATTGAAGTGATTGAGTGAGAAAGCCTGGCGTGTCAGCGACAGTACCCCCCTCCTCCATAGCCTGCTCTGGAGATGGGATTCATTTACCATATTACACTCTCACTGTCCCGGGACCAGTAATTGATGGATGGAATATTTACGAGCGAAGAAGGCTTTCCAAACCCTTGAAATTAACTGGGTGCCTCGATCTGACACAATATCCTATGGGAATCCGGAGTATCAGAACACCTTGAACTGCGATTCTGCAAGACCTGTGAGGGGAATTATATAACAGGATTTGGAGACGCAATTCATAACCACCAGGATACAAGTATAACTATCTTAGGCTTGGAGGTCGGTGACACAATTTACTTCTAGGGTATGATCATGGTCTCTCAGGAACTAGGAGAGGAACATGCTTGCCAGACGGTACCTAGATGGCATGGGCTCTCTGCTATGGTACAGCTGGCATACCCTTAGAGATAGTGTATGTCCTTTCCATATTGGGCCACCAGACGCATCAGAGCAAAGTTAGGTTCAGTTTCAGTCTTCTGTGGAGATATTGCAGGAGCATGAAATCATGAAAGGATGTCAGAATTTATGCGAAGGGAAGTTACTGAAGAATAACCTGGGTTGATGATGATTTAGGCATTTTGCATCTTAGAGATGTTCTTTAGTCATGTGGTCTGTGTTTTCTCTGAATGGATGGCTGCAGAGTTCCCTCTAACCAGTGCCTTCACTTCTGTAGGACAAGCTTGATGGCGAGAAGCTCCTGATATTCAATGTCTTCTTAATCTTCCTCCACTGGGGTGAGGTTCCTAGAGAAGAAGGCTCATGGAGGACGGCTTGGAGGACTCTCCTGCAACAATATTACTCCTGAACGAGTGGTCAAAGGATCAGCCTTGATCCTAGAGGGATGTAGGTGGATGAGATGAAATTTAAGTTCACTTCACTCAGTCCAGACGGAGCAGAGTTATGATGTTTGACCGACAGCTTAAGCAGGTCTAACACAATTTAATTACATAATAATGGTTACATAATAATGGCTTAATTCTTAAAGAGTTAGACTTGTCATTCAGGTCACAGGTTCGAGTCTCGGCACTGGCAGGGATTGTCTGTGGTGAGAGTGAACCTCTCAATGCTCTCACCACCCTCAATACCTTAAGCAAGACACCAAACCCCCAACTGCTTCCTGGGTGCCACAGCAATGGCTACCCACTGTGTGTGTGTTCACTGCTATGTGTGTGATCCAGAGCACAAATTTCAAGCATGGGTCACCCTGCTTGGCCACATGTCACCACTATCCCTTTTTTCATTCGGACACAATCTCTTTCATCGGATCAATCGTTTATTGTAAATCAGACAGAAAAGGCTGAACAATGGCATTGATTTGTCGAAGGGAAAAAAACACCACCAAAAAAGTGCCCGTAAGGATAAAAGGGGCAGGTGGTCTGCACAGGTTGAGCCCTACCTGTGCACATGCCTGCCTGTAAATATTGTTTGTGTACTTATAACTGTTGAGAATTGTATCTATTTGCTAAATAGGAAGGATATATAAATGACCTCATACAAAATATACAATACAGTCTGTCTCACGTAGAGCCACTGCTCCTCAGCACCCCAGCACAGAGGTGTCCGTGTGTTAAAAAGGGGGCTTGGCTGTGGTGTATCCCAGCACAAAGATCCTACAGTCTCATGTTGCGACCTTTGCTCTGACCTAAATCCGATCTGCTGATCATAAAATAGACCGAAAGAAGAAGTCAGGGAAACCCTTGTTTACTACCCCAGAACTTTCTACATTCCATGACTGTGTCCTGTCTGCACTTGCTTTTCAAGGGGTCGTTCATTGGTTTATTTGATTGTTTTAAATCGCATACAATTGAATAGGGTTTAGTAGCCATTTTATTTACTTTGCAGAGTACAGAGTACTTTATCTAGTAATCTGAACGGGCAAATAATTGACCCGGGTTTTGGACAAACTTCCATTGTGTACTGGATGTTCATGAACATAAAACAATAAACCGTGTTTCTTACTTTCACTTTTTGTTCTTGCCAAAGGTGCCCACATGATAATAACAACACAACACAGTCTAATGATAAGTGGAGCAAACCAAACAGGGGGGAGGGGGGATGTCAACAAATGTACACATAGTGGGGGTACATAAAGGAGGGGTGAGGGTAGATGTAGGTCAGCAAATGTACACATGAACTAAATACACGTATATTGGGTATGTATTGTTTTATTTGGGTATAAATTATGATCGTTCTAAATGACGGTTCTTACGCTTTACAATATTTAATCCCATCCCTTTTTAGAGCTTAAATGTGCTAATATATTATACTAATATTCATTCATTCATTTTCTTTTCGGCTTAGTCCCTTTATTAATCTGGGGTCGCCACAGCGGAATGAACCGCCAACTTATCCAGCATATGCTTTACGCAGCGGATGCCCTTCCAGCTGCAACCCGTCACTCATTCCCACACATACATTGCATGCCTTTGGACTTGTGGGGGAAACCGGAGCACCCTGAGGAAACCCACGCGAACACAGGGAGAACATGCAAACTCCACACAGAAACGCCAACTGACCCAGCCGAGGCTCGAACCAGCGACCTTCTTGCTGTGAGGCGAGAGCGCTACCCACTGCGCCACCGTGCTGCCCTATACTAATATATATATATTAAATTAACTATCAGCCGTGACCTTTGCCTCAATAAACTCCTAATTTGTCGCTTATTATTAGTTATTAAGGTAGTGGTTGGGGTTATGTAGGATTAGAGATGTCGAGCAGATCATGCCGAGTATGTACTGTGTAAGTAGATATAAAGAGCCAATATATTATTAATAGGCTGATGATAAGGCACTAGTTAGTAGAGAGAACTGGTGCTTAAACTAGACTTTGACCATATTTTACAGTACAAATATTTTACATGTGAAAAAAGATGTTGCAAAGCCATTTTATGCTGCACAGGAAAATAAACCTGCAGAGTTTGAGTGACATGAAGGTCAGCAATTGACGGCGGGACCTAAATTCTGGGAGAAATGTTCTTTTTATAGGATGGGCTAGCTGAGGTCATCGTGAATAAAAGAACGTTCACCACAGGAATCATTTCCAGATAATATCTGACAGTCCGGTCGCCTCAATGCTTAGAGGCACGGGCCGGTACTGTTACCAAGGTTGCAAGCAGAGTTTTCTGTTATAAGCAACCAGCTCGGAGTTAGTTTTGGGGTCCGCTAGTGTTTATCCTTCTTTATTCATCTGTTGTAGGGATGCTCTTGCTGTAATTGTCATTATATACCAACAAACGCTCCCCGCATTCCTACTGTCTGTGCATCAGTGTGCACCTCCATCCGTCAAGTCATTTGGTTAATACAGAACATGGCATCCAGTTGTTTGCAGTCTAATCTAATCGGATTGACATATTTAAAGTTCTGCCCAAGCACAGGATGTCACAGGTCATCAAAGTCCATGTAAGGCAAGTCATTTCACTCTGCACAACATTGTCCAGTCTCATGGAAAAGCACTTGTATAGCCTGTCTTATGTGTATAGGTTACGTATTTTATTCTATTTTATAATATATGTTAGTTATGCATAGGTGTTTTATAGTAGCTCTTATGTCCAGTGTTGTGTTTGTATTTATGATTAATCCATGTAGCGCCGCTGTCCTGCGAGACACCACATCTCGCCCCTCTGTATGTCCACACATGTAGAGGAATGACAATAAAGCACGACTTGACTTGAAAATGAACCCTCATGTTTGTTTCTCGACCACGTTTCGTCCATTCCTAACAAACATCTCCAAAAATTAACACTTGTGACACTTTTTTGGTTCAGTTAATCCTTCAGTTAATCCAGTAATCAGTACTGGCTCAGATTTGGGGTTGAGATGATTAAATGCAACCCAGGATCGTTGTGAATACGTACCCCTATATACATTTCTGGAGAGCGCCAAATACGTCCCAGGAGCTACGTTTTTTTTTTTTCCGGTTTTTGCGAATCCACCAGAGGCCGCTGTGTACGCTTTTTGAGATCTCAGATTCTCTC
>CAIGQW010016688.1:366983-382388 GCA_903798125.1 Danio choprae
TGTTTCCCAGTGATGAGTTGCAGCTGGAAGGGCATCCGCTGCGTAAAACATATGCTGGATAAGTTAGCGGTTCATTCCGCCGTGGCGACCCCAGATTAATAAAGGGACTAAGCCGAAAATAAAATGAACGGATGAATAAATGACAAGTACCTGAAGGAAGGCCTGAACAAGCGTTTGTTTTCCTTCTCTCCCGTTGTTCCTTTAATAAATAACTGAGTAACCTTCATTCAGTCTCAGTATTACCTAGAACAGCAAGGTGATTTACACTTGACTGAGTAATAATCGTTGAGACTGAATAAAATACAATAAACGTCAAATAAAGGTGTTATTTTCAATCCAATAACTAACAAGACACGTAAAAACGATTGTTTAATTATATCAGTCCGCACAAGCTCATCTATCCGACGCCAAAAGACGCTCGAACGACGGAGAGGACAGCGTTTCAATCAGCATTTCTCCTTCGGATTGGAGTGTCTCCCATCAGATGTGTGGAAAAGGACATTTGGCAACATGCTGGAGTCTGTCTGCATTGCGCATTACACATCCACTCACTCACCCACTCACTCTCTCACTCACCCTCCCTCCCTCTCCCTCTCCCTCTCTCTCTCTCTGTGTGTTTGTGTCTCTGCTGTTCTGCTGCATGGGCTTGAGGAGCACTGCAAGTTTGCTGTTCTCAGACGGCAGCAGGGATGTGTACCGTGGATGTTTTATATCCTGGCTGTGCGAATGTGAGGCTGTAATATGAGGCTGCGAGATCTATTTTAACAACACACAGGAGGTTTTTTCTCTCTCTCTCTCTCTCTCTCTCTCTCTCTCTCTCCTGCAGATCTTTCCTCCACTGCTCCTCAATCTGACTGCCCACGTAAGTACAAAGACGCTCTATAACATTCCCACTGGCATCGTTCGGTGTTTACCGTGTTCTAACTGCATTACTGTGTGTTGACGAACAACGGACGAGCGTGAAAACCGTTTAGCTGCCATTCCGTTAGTGTGACTGTCATATGTGTAAACCACATTGATGTGGTCTTGCATAACCCAGATGTGATTCATAATCATATTGCACGTTTATATTGATTCATGCGCATGCGTTTATTGGGGAGTTAGTATTATTATCATCGGTACTGTCCTGTCGTAACAGCGGTGTTTCTCTCAAGATGCACCCTAATGTCCATCCGTGTCATGTGTATGTGTGCGGATAGTGCCCGTTCACTAGATAGACGCTCTGTTCTGACTGCCTCTGTAGGGTTAAACTCTCTTTCAGGACACCGCTTCGGACTGTTCGCTTTAATATCCCCCCCAACCAGATCGGATTCGATGCTTGGAATCATGTTTGGATATTAGGATTCTGCTCCAGGGCAGAGCATTACATCAACTGTATGGGAATATCTCTCAAGTGGTCCGCATAAGGAACTCACAGCTTCTTTTTCCCCCCCCAAAGCTGATTGTAACGTCGTCTTACAGGGACGCGTGTGCTACAAGACCGCTTCTTCCGTAGACAATTTATGCGAACGTGTTTTGAAATGGACCGTTCGTTCCAGCCAAGCTAACAGAAATACGATGGTCTCCATGAGGAGTAAGCGGTACGGCGTTATTTTTGGGTATTACCGCCAAAGCATTTAGCTCAGGACACTGCTAATTAGCTGCTTATTAATAGCAGGATTGGGGATGTGGAATAAGATCATGCAGAATATGTCCTATACAAGTTCTAATAACCAGCCAATGTCTGATTGATCGGCGGGTTATGAGCTACTAGTTAACAGAGGGACTTGGTACTCAAGCTAAAGTGTTACTGAAATGAATATAATAGGAAATACTGTGGGGAAAATGAATTAAAATGGCACTGGAATACTAATAGTTCTGTGTCATTGGTGTATTGGAGTTATCTCATTCCTCTCTTTGATTTTCTGTCTGGCTAGGACACAAAGAGGACCCGTAAGTGCCCGTTTGGACATGGAGATGGTGGTCGTTTGGAGGATGTTCGTGATGCAGCTGGAAGTCCTGTTGGGTCGCTGACTCCTCAGACTGCAGGGCACCGGATGAATCCTCAACCCTCCTGAGCGTCCACTGCCATCCAGCACTGCGAGTCCGATCTCCAGGATGACTGTGGTGGTTGCTGGAGACAACATGGACGAGACATCCTCCACCCTGCAGGGCCATCCGCAGGACTCGCAGTATTCGCCCGAGTGCTGCGAGAGAGTGGTCATCAACGTCTCCGGGCTGCGCTTCGAGACGCAGCTCAAGACGCTGGCCCAGTTCCCCAACACACTCCTGGGAAACCCCAAGAAAAGGATGCGCTACTTCGACCCTTTAAGGAACGAGTATTTCTTCGACAGAAATCGCCCGAGCTTCGACGCCATCCTCTACTACTATCAGTCGGGGGGGAGGTTAAGACGTCCCGTTAACGTACCCTTGGATATGTTCTCCGAGGAAATTAAGTTCTACGAGCTCGGAGAAGAAGCCATGGAGAAGTTCCGAGAGGATGAAGGCTTTATTCGCGAGGAAGAGCGCCCCCTGCCGGATAACGAGTTTCAGAGGCAGATCTGGCTGCTTTTTGAGCATCCCGAAAGCTCGGGACCCGCAAGAGGGATTGCCATAGTGTCCGTCATGGTTATTCTTATTTCCATCATCATTTTTTGTTTGGAGACGCTACCGGAGTTGAAGGAGGACCCGCAGGGACGCCTCCAGGTGATTGGGAACAGCACGTTCTACTACAAACCAAATATTCTCACCGACCCGTTCTTCATTGTGGAGACGCTCTGCATAATCTGGTTTTCTTTCGAGTTGATCGTCCGCTTCTTCGCTTGCCCGAGCAAGCCTGCCTTCTTCAAAAACATGATGAACACCATCGACGTGGTGTCCATCATCCCGTACTTCATAACGCTGGGAACGGAGATGGCGGAGGATCCCGAAGGCGGGAAGGAGGCGAAGGGCGGAGGCGAGCAGGCTACATCTCTGGCCATTCTCAGGGTTATCCGCTTGGTCAGGGTGTTTCGGATATTTAAGCTTTCCAGACACTCCAAGGGCCTTCAGATCTTGGGGCAGACTTTGAAAGCTAGCATGCGGGAGTTGGGACTTCTCATCTTTTTTCTGTTCATCGGCGTCATCTTGTTTTCCAGCGCCGTGTATTTCGCTGAAGCCGAAGAGAAGGATTCGTTTTTCACGAGCATCCCCGACGCCTTCTGGTGGGCGGTGGTTTCCATGACTACCGTGGGGTACGGAGACATGTACCCTGTCACTATCGGGGGCAAGATAGTAGGCTCTCTTTGTGCCATAGCCGGAGTGCTAACCATTGCGCTTCCGGTGCCTGTGATTGTGTCCAACTTCAACTACTTCTATCACAGAGAGACAGAGGGAGACGAGCAGGCACAGCTCCTCACGGTGAGCAATCCCAACATCGCGTCCGACACCAACTCCAGTCGCCGCAGCTCGTCCGTCGTCAGCAAGTCCGAGTACATGGAGATCGACGAGGACCTCAATAACAGCATTGATAACTTCCGAGAGGCCAACCTGCGAACTGGGAACTGCACAGTTGCGAATCAGAACTGTGTAAATAAGGGGAAGCGTCTAACAGATGTATAGATTTCCAATGAGGACGTAACAAGACAGTCCGACTGTACATAGTGTAGTCTTGTCTTATATCAGAGCGCTTTAAAGGGACAGTTCACCCAAAATTGAAAGTTATGCTATCATTCATTGTCCCTCATGTATTTTTTAAAACCTTTTCGAGTATCTTTCTTTTCCCAATACTGGGTTGCGGCTGGAAGGGCATCCGCTGCGTAAAACATATGCCAGAGTAGTTGGCGGTTCATTCTGCTGTGGCGACCCCTGATCATTCGGCGACTAGGCTGAAGGAAAATGAATGAGCTTCTTTCTGTTGAACACAATGGGAGATATTTTGAGGAATGCTGGTTGACGGCTGACACGTTGACTTCCATAGTAAAAACTAAAAGTACTATGGTGACTTCATTTAAGGCTACATCAAGCAAATGTCACAACGTTTTGCAAAACGTGTCCTTTTTAGAAATGGCAACAGATTTGCCACATGCTTTGGACATGTTTTCGGGTCATGTGACATCATCGCATACAATTCCTGATTGAACTGGGCCACATGAGTTTGGCAAAAACCTCTGTTGTCTATCTGTCGTCCGTCATAAGAGGCGTAGCTTTCTGTCTCTCTATAGTCAATTCACTTCAATTCAATTCAAAGGAGCTTGGCATGACTTGTCAAGTATTACCAAAGCATTGCAGATTACATAAACAATTAGTGAAATCGTTAAGTGATTATATAATACACACACACACACACACACACACACACACACACACAATTACAATTTTATACATACACAAATAAGAAAATAAAGACTAATGTGATTATTTTAGGCGACGCAGTGGGTAGCACGATCGCCTCACAGCAAGAAGGTCGCTGGTTCGAGCCTCGGCTGAGTCAGTTGGCGTTTCTGTGTGGAGTTTGCATGTTCTCCCTGTGTTGGCGTGGGTTTCCTCCGGGTGCTCCGGTTTCCCCCACAGTCCAAAGACATGCGGTATAGGTGAATTGGGTAAGCTAAATTGTCTGTAGTGTATGTGTGTGGATGACTGTGTATGGGTGTTTCCCAGTGATGGGTTGCAGCTGGAAGGGCATCCGCTGCGTAAAACACATGCTGGATAAGTTGGCGGTTCATTCCGCTGTGGCGACCCCAGATTAATAAAGGGACTAAGCCGAAAAGTAAATGAACGAATGATTATTTTAAAAAAAACTTTCTTTTTTTTCCTCTCACACACACACACACGCACACACACACACACACACACACACACACACACACGCACACACGCACACACATAAGCATGCATCCTTTCTATTGATGTGCTCAAACAACATGGACATTTTTAAGCATGATACAGCAGGGTTTATGGGTAACTCTAGTTTCTCTCAGTGTTTTCACTATACACATTACAGCGATCAATGGTTCCCGAGGTCAGAAAACTAACTGTGTGTGTATTTTCACAGCAGAACAAAGAAATGCTGCCAAAATCAGCCATTTTAGAGGCAAAAATCTGATTTATTTCCCTTTTTTGTTGTTGTTGCTAAATCCTGGAGGGACTGCTGTGGAAGTCAGTGGGTAGAATCCACCAGCATTCTTCAAAATATCTTCTTTTGAGAAACTCAAATCGGCTTTGACCAAGCGAATGGATGAGTAAACGATGACGGATTTGTGATTTTTGCGTGAACTGCCCCTTTAGCTGGGCCTCTGATAAGGTGTTATTTCGTTACACACGCTTGATATCACGTCCGCAAGAGTAACGTTGATTCTTTCTGGAGGCTGCTAGTCTAAACATGCCTATGGAAAGCAAATATGAGAGAATAATTATCATACATACATCTGAAGGTCACCTTATCCTAAAATAGCCTCGGTTATCGAGTGGCTCATCGGCACAGATTTGATCAGCGTGTAGGTCGATTACCTTTTGGTGACGTTTTGTTTTAAGGTGTCCTTGTTACGCAATACTATAGTAATTGTGCATAATTAAATGCAGCTAACCCTATATCATAGAGCAGTTACGTGTAATTAATATCACTCAGTAGCTAAATAAATAGTCACACGTTAACAAGTACACCTTAAAATAAGCCTACTTATCACTCATTGACTTATTCGTTTGCTCGTTATAGGCTATTGTGATCCATTTACGAACCGAATGTCGATTAATTATGCAGATCGTGGCATGCTGATATGGTACTATGTATCTCGGTTGAATTAATACACGACGTTGTTATGAATTTGGTCACGTATGGCCAAGCTGACAGGAGAACTGCACAGCTTTACATGGCAAACATCCTCAAAGACGGCGTATTTCAACTGATTTCCTTTCTTAAAGGGATAGTCCACCCGAACACAAAAGAAGATGGTTTGAAGAATGTCGAAATCGGGTGGCCTTTGACTTCCATGGTTAGGAAACAATATATATATATATTTAATGGGTCCCAGCAACCGGCATTTGGTCATTTGTGTTCAACAGAAGGAACTCAATTAGGTTTTGAACAGGTTTTTTGGGGCGAACTGTCCCTTTAAGCCTCTTAAATGTACATAAATCGATACTATAGATACCTTTATCTACAGGAAATGCTCATGTTTATTGCGTTCAGTTAATGAGTTCATTTAAATGTGGTCTAATCTAACACATTACGGCTGCATATTTTCTGATCACTGTTGTTTAAATGAATAATTTGATGGTGCCTTCAGTCCTTTAACTGGCATACAATGTCTCTTCATGCAATAGTTGCTGTAAAAACATTTGCATATCTAAGCATTACGTGTTGAGGGGTATCCCGGAGCCACCGGGATTCGATTTCCGGTTCCCCCCAACGCGCTTGTACATACGATAGAAAGAAAGATCTCGCTGGATCGGACATGGCTATACAAAGAAGTATGAAACTTGCTGTGTGTGTGTGTGTGTGTGTGTGTGTGTGTGTGTGTGTATGTATTATTATTCTTTTTCTGAACATTGTTACGTGTCCTTTGGTAAAGGCTGTGTCTTTCTCATTGGTTTCTTTGGATCTACCTCAGTGTGGTCATGCATAGTACGCTTGTGAATGCACAACTTCATCTAAACTCGACTTACACGCTGTCCTGTGGGTTCAGAGCGAGCGGGGAGGCGGAATATGCAATTCAAAACGGCAAAAGTCCAAAAGCAGCGCTGTTGTTGCTGCTCTTGTCTAAAGGAGTTCGCTAATTATGCTAATGTGCTAGCACAGCCACTACAAATAGTATACTGCTCACCTACAAAGGCAAAGTGCGGTAACTACAGATTTAATCTCCTGCTTTAACTTTGTACTATTTTTGTAAGGCAATTCGTATCTTTTTTTATTAAGGTTAGGGTTAGGGCTCGGGTTAGGCCAAGCCATTTTTACATTGTAGTGCGATTTGCTCATCCTCCAGTGAGGGGTCGGGTTAGGGGTGGAGTTTTTTTTTGTAAAGATTACATTTTCATACGAATTAAATTGTACGAATTTGCCGCCTTTTGGACAATATGTCCAATAATTACGTTTTCTGATGAGATCAGGCTTTGGAAAGACGATTGCTAACACTGCCGTAGCTGCAAAACCCAAGCTGGTGTAAAGAAACGTTAACGTTAGCATTTGCGTCGACACTGCACTTTGCCTTTGTAGTGCACAATATGCGCAGCTCTGCGTCAGGAACTGTAGTTTAGTTCGAAACTGCCATTACTTTTGTGATCCGCATCGATATACGTCGAGATCCAAAAAGGACAGTGTTGGGAAAAGTTACTTTTAGAAGCATTACAATAAAAGTATTACAAAAATCACAATCTCAAGCCCTGCCGAGGTGAACGAAACACGCAAAAATAAATCAATACACAAAAAATAACAACATATTACTGTCCTTAAAGGGTTAGTTCCCGCAAAAGTGACAATTTACTCAGCCTTTGCTCGTTTCAAACCTTTACGGGCTTCTTTCTTCTGTGAAACACTAAAGCAGATGTTTTGAAGAATGCTGAAACTTGACTTTCGTTGTTTTTGGAGGTCAGTGGTCACAGGTTTCCAGCATTCTTCAAAATATCTTCTTTTGCGTTCAACAAACGACCTTTTAAGAAGGTTTATAACCACTTGAGAGTGAGTAAATTGTGAGAAAATTACATTTTTAGGTGAACTAACCCCTTTTAAAAGGAACTAACACATTTAGTTACTTCCTAAGTTACTTTTGAAAGTAACTTTCCTCAACGCCGATAAACGATACCTTTAATTTCAGTGTACATGCTGTCGCTCAAAACCTACTGCACTTTAAAGAGGATCGATGTACTTCTAGGTTTTGCGGCAAGAGCGACTAAGCGTGAAACAAGAATCTACAGACGAGCTTTGTCCGCGCGTTCATCTGCAGAGCGCCTTCTTAACCAGCATTGGCGTTTTGCGACCCTTTAATTCGTTGTTTTGGGGGGCATTTATAACATTCACTTAAATATCCAACATCACAACTGTGGTGCTTCGCCAGCAATTTAAATAGAGGAGATTTAAAAACGACGACAACGACAAGGACGACAACAAATCTATATATTTTTACAAAGACGATGTGTTTATAGAAGTCTGTATAGACGCGTGTGTACGCGCGGTATACATGCCAGAGTGACGTTTAATTATTGTGAATATATAGATGTGTACAGTAGAGAAACGTTTTGTTTTTTTGCTTATGAGATATTAACTCGATACAGTGGACCAAAATAGCTGTACATGTCATTCACGACGAAAGACTGAGACAAACAGTGGTGATGATTTCTTAACGATGGAAAGAAATCGACAGGGTGAAATACAACTGATAATTAAACATGAGCGAGGCAGAATGGAGCATAATGTTTTCAAATAAGAATAATAATCAGGCGTCTAATAAACAGGGTTCGGATTCATTGTCATGTTTGGGAATTATTACATTAGTTTTGTTTTCTTTTTTACAAGATTGTTGGGTATAAATGAGAGAATCCTTATGCATCGTAGTCGTTAAAGGGACGGTTCGCCCAAAAATGAGCACTCGATCATCGTTGGCTCATCCTACAAGCCTATTGGAGATACTGAACACAAAAGGAGATGCTAAAGTTCATTGACCTCCACGGTAATAGTTTTTCCCTACTTTTGAGTCTCAACATTTTTCCAAACATCTTCTTTGGTGTTCAACAGAAGAAAGAACCTCAGAAAGGCGTGAGATCACTTCAGGGAGAGTAAACATGACTGAGTTTTCTTGTTTTGGCTGTACCGTCCCTTTAAATGGCTTCTTTTCACGTTAAAGCCCCGGTTTTGATCAATCATGTGAGGTTTTTCTGCCATAAACGAAACTAAAGCACTTTGTTCTTATGCATGCAGGCAGCTCTGGGCTTCTACATTGCGAATCATGCAAATGTCGGGAAAAGCTTTTCTTTTTATTTTCCTTTCTGTCCTGTTGTAAGTAAATCAGTTGGAAATCATCTCCACGCTCTTTATTATTATTGTTGTTTGGGGTTGTGTTTCAGTGGTCGGCATACTTTTGACATGTGTTGAGGATGTGACGGGCTGGTAAGGGGTTTTCTGGGACGCGACTCTCGACTCTCGACTTTTTTTTACCGTTTTTAAAGAATGTTTTTCTAAATTCACTTCAACTCAAGCTTTAGACTAAACCAGAAGGTTCAAGGATTCACGTTAATAAAGAAAAACGATTCAAATCCTCCTCATGCCTCATGAAGGACTTGTTATTTCTGTTTCATTTGAAAAACTTATTTAACATATACATTTAACCGGGATAGGCTGCACGGTGGCGCAGTGGGTAGCACGATCGCCTCACAGCAAGAAGGTCGCCGGTTCGAGCCTCGGCTGGGTCAGTTGGCGTTTCTGTGTGGAGTTTGCATGTTCTCCCCGTGTTGGTGTGGGTTTCCTCCGGGTGCTCCGGTTTCCCTCACAAGTCCAAAGACATGCGGTACAGGTGAATTGGGTAAGCTAAATTGTCCGTAGTGTATGTGTGTGAATGAGTGTGTGTGGATGTTTCCCAGTGATGAGCTGCAGCTGGAAGGGCATCCGCTGCGTAAAACATATGCTGGATAAGTTGGCGGTTCATTCCACTGTGGCGACCCCAGATTAATAAAGGGACTAAGCCGAAAATGAATGAATTTAACCAGGATATATATATATATATATGAGCAATATCACATATGTAGCAGTGCGATATGGCTGTATATCGGCACTGGTGGGAGGCGTGCGTTGGTTGACGACATACAGCCATATCGCACTGCTACGAGTGTAATATTGCGTTTATACAACAGTTTGACGGCATAATCGTGTATATAAAAATCAAACATCCTTTTGTAAGAGGAACTACTTTCTTCCGCCGTTCATTCACATCTGCAGCTGACGTCAGACCAGCAGAAGCCGCTGCTCATTCACAAACGTCACTGTAGAGCTAGTGTTTGAGTGATTCTCTAGCGTAATGTCTAAAGTGATGACAAAACGGGTGATTTTGCTCACATTTTAAGATTATAAGGCTGAACGGCATGAAATGTCATCAGTCTACAGAGATTTCCCAGAGTTTCTTTGTTGCAATTGTTGAGAGCACAATAATTACCCCCGAAAAAGCCAAAGCAAAGCAAACACTAGCAGATTACTGTGGTATAAATACAGCAACACAACATACAAACGAGAGAGATCGACTTAGAAAGTCACTTACCTGTTTTATAATGATCTGATCAACTGTAGTTAAAAATGTACCAAGTTTTTCCTCCCCTAAGGACTCATTATGCGGTCTCTGTCGCCATCTTGTGGCGGAGCATCAACCGTCTTTGCTCTGCTCAGTATGACAGGCTGATGGATGCCAATGCGGTAAATCTCCGAAATTATGAATGTTTAAAACAGGCACTGTCCTTATACATAAACTGCAATCTAAACAACTACACTCTCGCCTGAAAAAGCTTCAAATGTACATTATGTTGTCCAACAGCTGCAATATTTGTAGTGAGTTTATTGATCTGCTGACGCTCTATGTGGGCGGAGTAATACAGAAGGGTGAAGAGGCTGTACGAGTGCTGTTATTACGGGAATATCGCACGGCTATCAGCCAATCAGATTCAAGAACCAGACAGAACTGGTATATATATATATATATAATTGTTTTTGTATTTTGTATATTGCAAAGAAACTTAGCATGAATGTTGTTTTCAAGGATAGTTCACCCCAAAGTACATAATTATTATTTGGAGTTTTATTCGGCATTGGTCGTCTGATGTTGATAGATTTCTTTAAGGAATCGATCCATGTTGAACCATGACATTTAGTACAAAAATGTGAGAAAAGTGCTGTACATTGAACAGTAAGACATGCGCTCTACACTCAAAAAAATGTGTTTGCTGCTTGTTCAAGATGCCTATTTAAACTGAGCTGAAACAACACAATTCTTGAGACAACTTAATTGTTTTATGTTCAATCCACTTACATTTGTGACAACGGTGAAGTTAACTTAACCGATTTGGGTTGGGACAACATGAAGGGATTGTGTGGAACCCAGCATTTTTTACAGTGTTCATTCATTCATTCATTTTCTTTTCGGCTTAGTCCCTTTATTAATCTGGGGTCGCCACAGCGGAATGAACCGCCAACTTATCCAGCATATGTTTTACGCAGCGGATGCCCTTCCTGTGGGGGAAACCGGAGCACACGGAGGAAACCCACACCAACATGGGGAGAACATGCAAACTCCACACAGAAATGCCAACTGACCCAGCCGAGGCTCGAATCAGCGAGGCTCGAACCTTCTTGCTGTGAGGTGATTGTGATACCCACTGCGCCACCGTGTCGCCATTTTTTACAGTGTAATATATTTAATTTAATATATTTAGACATAATATATATATATTTTTCCTTCTGCCTTTCTGGAAGAAGTCATAGTTCTTTTAGTTTGATTAGATTTTTAGTTTGATTGAGATATATAATGGTAATGCTAATGCTAATAATGTCTAATATATAATATTGAGTTTTATTAACCCACCTGTGTAATATTTATTCGCTTCACAGTGGCGCAGTGGGTAGCATGTTCGCCTCACAGCAAGAAGGTCGCTGGTTCGAGCCTCGGCTGGGTCAGTTGGCGTTTCTGTGTGGAGTTTGCATGTTCTCCCTGTGTTGGCGTGGGTGTGCTCCGGGTGCTCCGGTTTCCCCCACATGTCCAAAGACATGCGCTATAGGGGAATTGGGTAAGCAAAATTGTCCATAGTGTGAATGGGTGTGTATGGATGTTTCCCAGAGATGGGTTGCAGCTGGAAGGGCATCCGCTGCGTAATACATATGCTGGATAAGTTGGCGGTTCATTCCGCTGTGGCGACCCCAGATTAATAAAGGGACTAAGCCGAAATGAAAATGAAATGAAAATGATATTTAATGGAGCAAGACATCTTTCACAGTATTTCCTATAATATTTATTCTTCCGGAGAAAGTCTTATGCGTTTTATTTCGGCTAGAATAAAAGCAGTTGTAATATTTTAAACCATTTTATCAACATTATTAGCCCCTGTAAGCAATATTTCCCCCCCCGATTGGCTACAGGACAACTGTTTAAGCTTTGTTATTTCAAAAATGATTGTACAATTGTACTAAATTGATTATTAAATATATGTATTGATCGATTGTACAGTAAGCTGATCCACCAAAATAATGTAAACCCTGCCTTCGCCTTCCTGCAGTCAGGTGTTTAGCATTAGCATACCACTAATTATATCATATGCAAATCACGGACACAAAGATTAACAGCTATTGGTCCAGCAGTTAATCGGACTGTGTTTAATATGCGTGCGCTCGGAGTGTGTTGCAGTGAGGTGTGTATGGATGGTTTGGCAGAGCCCTGTGTGTGGTGCATGCGAGGCTGGCGTGGGAGGAGAGGAACATGGAAAAATATACAGACCTGAAGAGACAGGGTAAGAGAGAGAGAGAGAGAGAAGGAGAGGTAGGCAGTGAAGAGCTAGTGATTCAGCCTCGGCATGATGAAACTGGGGCCTTCACGCCTACAGGGGAGAACGAGGAGCTCACGCTTGCGCACACACAGCCGCAGACGCACAACTAATGCCAGCGCGCTCACTACAATCACTGCGCTCCTCACCACAGGCGTTCTGGCTCTCATTGTAGACTAGACTAAAAATACAGCATCTTATATGCTGACATATGCTCGCGCGCGGGGAGGCGCAGCAGCAGGAGCGCACGTTCACCGAGGTCTTCAGATGGGATGCAGAAAGTGCCGTAATCGTTTTCTTTGTGACGGGGAAGCGCTCCTACGGCCAGTGGCGCACTGATGCACGGGCTTACGGACCCTTTTTTGCAATTATTTGAAGGCTTGCTGACAGATGAACCACAATCAGTTAAGGTCGCCATGAGATTAAGATTTTATCTCTCATATTGTGACGTACGCCCAATTAAAACGCCATTGATTTCCTCCTTTGGGAACTGATTGGGTTGTTGGAAGGTGGGTTGTAGCTGGAGGATTTGGGGCCTCCTGACAAAATATTGATGTGGGCCCCACCATCCTCTGACTAATATTTAATATCTCTTCTAATATATATATATATATATACAGTCGTGGGCAAAGGTTTTGAGAATGACATAAATATTGGAAATTGGAAAAGTTGGGGGACTCCAGGATCGTCAGAGGACACTGAGCAGTATAGAGTCCCCTTCACTATACTGGGGCGTTAGGACCCACACAGACCGCAGGTTGAGCGCTCATGAGATTAAGATTTTTTCTCTCATATTGTGACGTACATCCAATTAATACACCATTGATTTCCTCCTTTGGGAACTGATTGGGTTGTTGGAAGGTGGGTTGTAGCTGGAGGATTTGGGGCCTCCTGACAAAATATTGATGTGGGCCCCACCATCCTCTGACTAATATATAATATCTCTTCTAATATATATATACAGTCGTGGGCAAAGGTTTTGAGAATGACATAAATATTGGAAATTGAGGGACTCCAGGATCGTCAGAGGACACTGAGCAGTATAGAGTCCCCTTCACTATACTGGGGCGTTAGGACCCACACAGACTGCAGGTTGAGCGCTCCCTGCTGGCCTCACTAACACCACTTACGGCAGCACTTAGCTTTCCCATGTGGTCTCCCATCCAGGTACTGACCAGGTTAGCTTGCTTAGCTTCAGTGGGCGACCATGTGAGAGTTGCAGAGAGCTAGCTGCCGGCCGGCTTTTGGGCTACTTCGCTATGTCAGGCAGGTCCTATATAAGTGATTTCCTGATTGAGAACAGGTGATCAGGCCTGGGTGTGGCTAAAGAAACTGAACTCGGGTAGGGTTAAGCCAGTGTTGTTTAAGTGTGTTCCCTTAATAACAAAAACCTTAATGATGTGTTTACTTGTGTTGCCTGAGGAAGTGTGTTACACTGCATATTTACATTCATTCATTCTCTTTTCGGCTTAGTCCCTTTATTAATCTGGGGTCGCCACGGCGGAATGAACCGCCAACTTATCCAGCATATGTTTTATGCAGTGGATGCCCTTCCAGCTGCAACCCATCACTGGGAAACATCCACACACACTCATTCACACTCATACACTACGGACAATTTAGCTTACCCAATTCAGCTATACCGCATGTCTTTGGACTTGTGGGGGAAACCGGAGCACCCGGAGGAAACCCACGCCAACACGGGAAGAACATGCAAACTCCACACAGAAATGCCAACTGACCCAGCCGAGGCTCGAACCAGCGACCTTCTTGCTGCGAGGCAATGGTGCTACCCACTGCGCAGCCCCTGCATATTTACAACTCTTCTTAAATCAATGTAGCTGCATAGTTTTAACAGTGAACTCATAAACTGTAATAAATAATAAAGATGGGGGCGCTCTAAATACCTAAATGCACCCCTGCTTCATCCAACGGGCCTCTTAGCGGCCTACAGTAGCATTTGAGCCTTATATTTGAAATCTTTCTTTCCCACACATTCGCAGGAGCCTTTCCCCTGGGTCAGCCACTCTTTCGCTTCGCTGGCCTTCCCTCTGGCAGCCCACTCTGTTGCGTAACGCCACCAGTCTGCTCAATTATTGAGAGCTCTTCCATTTCTCCATTGTTCGGGTGGAAATCAGTGAGCTGATCTTTGTGAAACCAAACGCTCATGAATGGGCTCTGTCCACTAAGCCTCCCTATTGCCTCACCCGACCTGACAAGAACTGCTGGATTGATTGATTGATTGATTGATTGACTGGTGTATCAGCCCTCGACAGGGACATTTGTATTAAACTGAACTGAATCGGTTTTAATTGATCTAGATCCACACCAGCACTCTACCTCTACTCCCCGTCCTGCCTGATATGCTGGAACGTTCCACAATCTGAAATATTGATACGGGTTTTACTCTCTATTCTTCATCTGTTTCTTCACGCTACTTTGACACAATTTAGATCCCGATTGAAATAAAGATGAACGATATTGGATTGAATGTGGTTGGTTGATTGATTGATTGATTGATTGATTAATTATTGGTTGGTTAGTTTATTGATTATTGGTTGCTTGGTTGGTTAGTTGATTGATAATGGTTGGCTGGTTGGTTGATTGATTATTGGTTGATTGATTGATTTTTGATTGATTGATTAGTTGATTGATTATTGGTTGCTTGGTTGATTGATTAATGGTTAATTGATGGATTATTAGTTGGCTGGTTGGTTGGTTGGTTGATTGATTATTGGTTGGTTGTTTGATTATTGGTTGGTTGATTGATTATTGGTTGGCTGGTTGGTTAATTATTACTTGGTTGGTTGCTTGGTTGGTTGATTGATTATTGGTTGGTTAATTGATTTTTAGTTATCTGGTTGGTTGGTTGGTTGATTGATTATTAGTTGATTGATTATTGGTTGGTTGATTGATTATTAGTTGGTTGGTTGATTATTGGTT
>CAIGQW010016694.1:0-10827 GCA_903798125.1 Danio choprae
CAACACCGCCAAGAGGGGGAGTCCTGGCGGATACCCGCGACAGCAGCAAGAGTCCCGCCCACCCCCCCTATGCAGATGGACAGCGGCTGGACACTGGGAGGCTACTCATTGGCTTCTGGAGCTTTAATTTTAATCATCCGCTGCTTTTAGGCACCAATATCCGTCCGCTGTTATCAGGCAGCAACCAACTGTTTCTGCACAGTTTTTTAATCTTCCCTCTAGAAAAAAGCCTCAGCTCCAGGGTCATGAGTAGCTTCCCACGGTCACCCAGAACTGCAGCCAGTCATCCAGCTCCAGCACTGCTGCAGTCAGCCAGCCCCGAAGCTCACGCTCCAGCTCCGGATATGGAGCTCGCTTGTGGGCGCTGCCTGTCTGTGTCACCCTCTGGAGGGTGTCGCCCAGCGTCAGCTCCTACGGCCTCCGAGCTGCGGACTCCACCTCGGCCCTTCGACCCTAGGGCTCCGCGTTGGCTCACTCCTCCCTTGTCTTCGTCGTGGGCCGTCCGCCCACCAGCTCCGCCAGGCTCCCTCGTCCCTCCGGCTCCACCTTGGACAGTCGTCGTCCTTCCTACACCTCTGGACTCCACTCTTCCGGCTGCACCTCATCGCACCGTCCCACCGGCGGCGTTGAGCTCCTCCTTCCCTCCAGCTACGCCTTGGTCCTCCGTCGCTCTGGCTCCGCCGCGGGCTTCCGGTACCCCGCCGTCGCCTTGCTCGGGTGAGCCGCCTACCTCGCCCGGCCCTCAGAAACCTCGGCGTCACCTTCGCCCTTTTGGTTCGTTTGATTCATGTGGTTCTGTTCCTGTGTCGTCCTGTCTTCCCGCATCCAATATCTGTTCCCCGTAAGTGTTCAATAAACCCGTTTGTTAATGTACTTTGTTCTCAGTCTCGTTATGTCATCATCCGCCAGCCAGGCGTTACAAATATGAATTGATCTGTTGAAAGCAATTGTTTTGAGTTAGATTGCCAAATGTTCTGCTCCTATTCAAATTTTACATCGAAGGGTGCATACAACATATTTTCCCATCGGCAACTATAGTTAGTGTGTATTCAAATACAATTTTCTAGGGAAATAAAATTAAAAATCAAAAACCTGGAGAAAATAAATGCAATACATATAGGACACTATTAACAAGGCTACATGCTTGAAATAAAAAAAATGTAGAAAGTTCTGCCATATAAATACCAAATGGGCCATGGTGGGATGCAACTGAATATTAAAGGGAATAGGAGATGAGACTTTGATTGGTTTAATGCATTTTATGCTCAAAACACACTCATAAGTTATTGAGATAATAAGCACAACCCTTTTAGACCATGCGCTGGTGCACAGACTATTTCAACCATTCTTTAAATATCAAAAGTGGATTCGGACATGCCCTTAGTGCTTTTGCTCCACCTGTTTTAGACCGTTTTAGACTTTGCACTTAGATCATTAAAATAGAGCCATTAATCTGGGCTCACACACACTAGTTTAGTGATTTTAGACCTCTTTTATGATTTGTCTTCAAGGGCAGGTTGATTTGGGTATCATCAGCATAGAAATGGAATGACACCCCATGCTTCAACCCCAGAGGAAGCATATACTCTACAATGAGAACAGAGCGGGGGCCTAAATTGAACCCTGAGAAAGTCCAAAATGTAAAATACAGCTGGATGAAAAAAAATCATCAAGACAAACAGAAAACGTTCTGTCTTTAGGATCAATTGAGGGCACAAACTGTAATGCCCACACGTTTTATGGCAAGATATACACATTATATGATAAATTGTGTCAAATGCAGTGCTTAGATATACAGTAATAGTAAAAGTATCACAGTGTACCCCAAATCTGTAAATAATAAAACATCCTTCCACACTTTTAAAAGTGCAGTCTCAGTGCTTTGGTGTTTCCTAAACACAGATTGAAGTTTTTCAAAAATACCATTTGACTTAAAAAAAACTACTTTGCAGTTGTATTAAAAGAGCATTTTCTAAGGAGTTTGAAAGAAAATCAATAATAATAATTTGAAATTGGTCTATAGTTTGATATGATGGTTTGCCCAAGATTAGATTTTTTTACAGTTGCATCCTTTAGATGTTCTGAGACATTTGCTGTATGAAGAAACCTATTTATAATAGCTAAAATAGTTGGCCCAACAAAATTGAAAACCTGAAACAAACCCAATAAAACCATGTAGGAATGATGTCTTGCGGGCATGTAGTATTTTTTAGCTGCTTTATTTTATCTTAATGGAAAAAGTGAAAATGCAGAAAGAGGGAACAGACCAGTCACAATTTGCATGTTTAATATGCTGTCTTATATCATCTATTTTATCTGTAAAAAATTAAATCATCACACACTGCAAGTGATGCTTTTAAATGAACAGTACAAGTGGGATTTATAACCAAGAGTCCAAAATAGTAAAATTAGTTTAGGGTTTGTGACAATTTTTTGCTATAATATCTGAAAAATAGTTACATTTTGCAGCTTTAACAGATTTTTGATACCTAATCAATGACTCTCATAGTATTTCATAGGACAATTGTAATTGATCTTTTGTCCACTTCTGTTCAGCTCTACACCATGTTCTTTAGTGGTGTTACTTAACCATGGTTCAGGTTTAGATTTTCGGTATTTTTCTTTCAAGGGAGGAACAGAATTAAGAATGTCATTACAGATTTAGTTTAACAACATTCTGACAACATAAAATATTTGAAGGGGAATCAAGATTATATATGAGACAAGCCTCATTGAAATGCATAGAAAGCCAAAACATGACTATGCTATGGTATCTTCATAGTCTTTGAGACTTCAGTTGTGAGCACCCAAATAAATATAACAGGAAAATGATCAGAAAAATTTAACTCAAGGATTTCAAGTTCACAGACTGAAATACCATGCAACAGTATAAGATCTAAGGTATGCCCTTGTTTGTGAGTAGCACCATTTACCACTTGAATAAAATCAAGAGTCAACTAAACTAATAGAATCCTTGGCAAGGGAGTTTGATTCACAACAAACATGGATGTTGAAATCTCCCATGATAGAAGTCTCTCAAATTTAAGAACAACATCACCTAGAAAGGTTGCAAAGTTTTTAAAAAGTATTTGTTTGATTTTGGAGGATGATGAACCACAGCAATTGCTAATTATAAGAGCCGTGAGTTAATTGTTTTTATTTATGTGCTAAATTAATAATAATGTGATAAGCAAAATGTGAAAATATTGTACTAAGTAAATTAATATTTAATATACAAGTTATAGGGATGTCATTTCTGGCTATGAAAGAAAGAGTTGTGTCCTAAAAGATGGAAGTGAATTTGTTTTTTTGACCGTGTAACATAGTTCAGTCATTAAAATTTGTTCAAAATGACATCACTGGACTGTCTGATGATACTACCATTCAAATCCTGCTCATTCATAGAAAAACAAAGTAAGAAGAGATGGATTGCTGGCACAAATACTAATTTCCATCCTAATAAAAGAATAAAAGATAAATAAAATAACTTTTAAACTTGAACAAGCTTTACAACTGAAACTGCTTTTAAACACTGGGGCAAGTTTATCAACCCTGCCACAAAGTCTAGGTCGGTTCAGAAAAGAACAGTTTTTGAGCACAAGTTCGGAAAAGGGACTAGTGTCCCCTCGTGTTCAGCCAGATCTCTTTGACCAACATAAAATCCAATTTATTTGAGATAAAGAAATCTTGTACAATAAACGTCTTGTTTACAAGTAATTTTGTGTTTACCAACTCAAAGCTGACATGTGCTGGTTTGCAGTCTGGCTGTGCTGGATGACACAGCGAGCGAAGACTGACATTGACTGACATTGGGTGCAGTTGAAAAGATTTACCTGAGTCACAGGTAGGATCCACTAATATGCCACCTTGTGAAAACGCAGTGCGAAACTAGTTTTTTGTCATTTATTTAAATGCTGAATTCAGAAATAACAACTGTACTACAATGTTATTATCAAAAATCTAAAATAAATAATAATAATAATTAAAAATAAATGAATAAATAAAAAAGGCTTGCTGCTGCAGGGCAAACCAGTTGAGGAAACTTCCTGGTGCTCCTGATGGCCAGTTAGCTCCTGTTCTACACATATTCACATAAGATAAGGTATTGGTAGTGCTGAAGCCACCAACAGGTTTTATTATAGGCATTAAAACATTTGAATTGTATTTTTACACAGATATCTTTGATCTTTGTTACTTCTGTGACTGACAGATTCTATTTATCTGTAAAGAAACAGAAGAAAAAGAGAAGCCAACTCACAAGTCGATAGCTGTGCTGTTATTTACAGCCAACCAAGAAACAAAACATTATCTCCAATTTATTTTCTGATTGGTTTGGGTCAATGTACCCCTTCCATGTAAGTTTTACAAATAAAAGATACAAATAAAATAAAAATAAAATAAAAAATATTTTTCTACGTTTGGTTGGGGTGGGCACGACATACATTTAGGTGGGCTTAGTCCAGCCCTGCCCATCCCTAGACCCAGACCTGTCTTCATTTGTGTTCCGAAGGTGAAGGTTCCGAAGGTCTCGGGTGTTTTGACTGACATGGGGTGAGTAATGTTTTTTTTTTGTGAACTAACCCTTTGGTGAACTAAGGTCGATTAATTGAAACTTATAAAGTGCTACCCACACACTTTTTATTCAATCATCAAATATGAAAACTAGAGTCTGGATACACTTTCAAATTATTACTTTTTGTTTGTTTGTTTGTTTGATTTTTTTTCTATAGATAAGTAAAACACCACCCTCACCCTGATGGTGACACTAAAGAGGTTTATGCTTGACTCAGTATGACAAATAAATTGAGGCTTATGTTAAACAGAAAGGGTACATTAATAACAATGCAACAAACAAAGTTCACAATTTAAGAGCATAGTAAAGTATAACAAATTATTTAGTTATTTGTCTACCCATGATGGCTTTTTTTGTGTTTTTCTCGGGATGTAAAAGGATGATGAAGCACTTTGGGGCAAATATTGCTCCTAATAATCCAAAACTTGAAGCAAGAATAGCAAAAATTTCCACAGCCACTGCATATTTCCCTGGAGAGCTCACATATGCTGGAACAAATGCAATCCACACAGCACAGAAAATCAACATGCTAAAAGTGATGAACTTTGCTTCATTAAAATGATCTGGAAGGTTTCTTGCTAAGAAGGCTAACAGGAAGCTTATTGCTGCCAAAAGTCCAATGTATCCCAACAGCAGAGAGAAACCAGCCACTGAGCCAATACCACATTCATAAACAATTTTGGAACTGATATACTGGCTGTTTTTATGGGGAGCTGGAGAAGAATTTGATAGCCAGACTATGCATATTACTACCTGCAGTGCAGTTAGGATCAGGACAGTACATCTTTGCTGTGTTGTCCCAAACCATTTCATAGATCCTTTGCCCTCTGGTCGAGAGGACTTGAACACGGCTATTACCACCATGGTCTTAACCAGGATACTGGAGACACACAGAACAAAGCTTATGCCAAACACAGCATGTCTTAACTGACATGTCCACAACTGTGGTCGGCCAATAAACAGCAGCACACACAGGAAACACAGTTTGAGTGACAACAGAAGCAGGAAGCTAAGCTCTGAATTGTTGGCTCGTACTATGGGAGTGTTACGATGTTGACAGAAGATGATCATCACAAGAGCACAGAAGCAGGTGCCAAGCAGGGAAGCAGTGGTCAGAGAGATGCCCAGAGGATCCTCATAGGACAGAAACTCTACTTCTTTGGGGACACACTGATCTTTATCTGTATTGGACCAGAACTCGTCTGGACATGCTGTGCACTCAATAGCATCTGTGAGACAGAGAGAGAGATTTTAAATTTTAAAAATACCATTTAATTACGTTTTAGTTTTAAACAAGAAGAAACATAAATCATGATCACATTTTTGCCAATAACAGTATCATCACACAACAAAAACTGTTAATAATGAAAACATCCTCAATTACACTACAAACAGCATTTACACACCATCTCTGTTCAAAAAACATAAAGTTTTTTGTTGCTTTATAATAGTAAAAGTCAACTAGAATTTTTATCATACTTATCATATTTGAATAGAGCATTGTTACATTAATATCAGAATTCTCCTCAGTTTTCCTGTTCCTACTAGTATTAATTGCTATTTTTGCTTCACCCAATAAAAATTTAAGCAACTGACATTCATATGAACGTTTGCAAGAATCTTCTTTAGTAATGGTTTCTCTCCACTTAGTAAAATAGTTACTATTCTTGTTTATTTATTTTCAATTTTTCTTTCATTGCTTTGATGTTAGATAGATAGATCAGGTCCTTCTATGTGTATTAGTCTTCCAAGTGTGATGACATGAGAACTGATAAGTAAGTTTTTCAAAGCAAGAAAAAGTCCTTCTCTCGACACATCTAGACGAGAGCCAAAAATCTGTGGTTCTTGTATAAGGCAGTGCAAAGAGACTGTTTTTAGACATCTTGATACTTTAAAAAGATACCATAATTTAAATAAATTGTGATAATTTGGACACGGACAACATCTTAGGATTCATCTAAAACAAAAATCTGTCCAATCCCAAACCTTCAAAGTTCTTTAGAATAATAAAACTCCCATTTTCATTTACAGAAGTGTTTAGAAATCTTTTAACAAATCTTACCCTAAAAGCTGCTACACTACTCTGCACATGAAATGAACCTTGGGGGATCAATACAAGTTAACCAATGCACAAAGTAGAGGCTGCCAAATTATTAATAATTAACCCTTCCTTTATAAGACATCTTGGAAATTAAACAAATCCATTTATTCAAACGTCCCACAATTTTTTCCTCTACTCCTTTAAAATTTCTTCTAAACCTTGCATCATCTCCAAGATGTACACCTAAATATTTGAACCCATTTTTACTTCACTTTAACCCAGCAGGAAGAGTAGGTTGTCCATGAAGCCACTTTGCAAATATAATAGCTTAATTTTTTCTCCAGTTAACTTTAGGGTAAGATACAACCATAAATCATTTAAAATTCCTGTAATTTTATGTACGTCTTTTTTCTCTCATCAGCATAAGCTGATGTTCATATGTTCATCAGCATAAACGGATAATTTAAAAACAGTATCACAACCTGAAATTTTTATACCTGTTAAATTCTCTCTACATTTTATTAATAGAAGTTCAATTGACAAACTATATAGTATACCTGAAAGAGTGCACCCTTGTCTAATTCCTCTGAGAGCTCTAAAGGGAGCAGTAGACTTTCAACATCACAATAGAAGACTCTTAATTTATCAATAAACTCTTTTTTAAAAACAAAAGCTTCCAGAACACTCTATAAATTACAATGCTCTATTCTACCAAATGCTTTTTCTTGGTCTATTGATGTCAAACCAAAATCAACATCTATATCTATATCTACATCTCCGGCAGCTTAGTGGTAATCTACCACTTTCTAGACTTTCATTGATCACTTCAAGCAGATCACCTGAGGAAAGCAGAGGGTGGGCTCACTACTAAACAGTTCTTTATAAAACTCTACAGCTCTCCTACAAATTTCGGCATGGTTCAGTAAGAGATCTCCATCTTTAGAGTGTAAGGCATATGTGTATATATATAGGATATATCCATCCACTCTATATTATGAAAAGGAGGTCTGATCAGAGCTGTGTAGAAATCTATCCAATTCTTTATCCAAAGTTTCAGTAAGCTCCTGATATTGTTCAAAACCAATAGTTTCTTTATGTCATCTTCGAAAATTCCCATTACATGATTTAAGTCTTTGGTGATGTAGTAAGCATACTGTTGACTCAATTATCTAATCTGCATCTTACCAAAATTCCACCATTTCTGCAAAGATTGGAAATCAGACTTTGTGGTTCTAAAATCATTCCAAATACTTAAAAAAATATCTCTAAATTCTAAATCAGTTAGTAAATTATTATTAAAATGCCAAAGTGCATTCTTAGATTGTATGGATATCAACGTCAATGGATATTAACATACTAAACTATGATCTAAATAGCTCACTGGAATTATGGAACAATCTCTAAAAATATTTAATTGATGACTAAAACCATAAAACCTGTCTAATCTTGCTAAAGACAACATATTATTATATGAATGAACCCATGTATACTGCCTTTGTGTCTTATGAAAATTCCTCCAAACATCAACAAGATCATGCCTTTCCATTAATTGAATCAATCGTTTCCAAGAAGCCATATGAGGTTCGACATGATTTCTGTCAGAGGAATTTTTTAGTACAAATAGTAAAATCACCTCCTAACAAAACAGATCTTCAGTATTATGATCACTCAGTGCTTTACATAATTCATTCATTCATTCATTTTCTACCACTTTTCTGGGGCCGGGTTGCTCGGGCAGCAGTCCTAGGAGAGAACCCCAGACTTCCCTCTCCCCAGACACTTCCTCCAGCTCCTCTGGGGGGATCCCAAGGCGTTCCCAGGCCAGGCGAGAGACATAGTCCCTCCAGCGTGTCCTGGGTCTTCCCTGAGGCCTCCTCCCGGTGGGACATGCCTGGAACACCTCCCTATGTAGGCGTCCAGGAGGCATCCGAAACAAATGCCCGAGCCAACTCAGCTGGCTTCTCTCGATGTGGAGGAGCAGTGGCTCTACTCTGAGCTCCTCCTGGGTGATAGAGCTTCTCACCCTATCTATAAGGGTGCACCCTGCCACCCTGCGAAGGAAACTTATTTTGGCCGCTTGTATCCGAGATCTTGTCCTTTGGTCATGACCCAAAGTTCATGACCATAGGTGAGAGTAGGAATGTAGATTGACCGGTAAATTGAGAGCTTTGCCTCTCGGCTCAGCTCCTACTTCACCACAACGGACCGATACATCGACCGCATTACTGCTGCCGCTGCACCAATCCGCCTGTCAATCTGACGTTCCATCCTTCCCTCACTCGTGAACAAAACCCCAAGATACTTGAACTCCTCCACCTAGGGTAAGGACTTTCCTCCAACCTGGAGATGGCAAGCCACCTTTTTCTGGTGGAGCACCATGGCCTCAGACTTGGAGGTGCTGATTATTATCCCAGTCGCGTCACACTCGGCGGCAAACCGCCCCAGTGCATGCTGAAGATCCATGTTTGATGAAGTCAACAGTCGCAGACGATGTTGTTCTGTTGGCTTTACATAATATGTTTAAAAAAAAACATTCTCTCAATTATATTAGTAGGAACATAAACACAACAAAAAACATAAAACTGCTTTTCATATGGAGCTCTTATCTTTAAAAGTATTTCCTTTACAATTTCATCTACTTCATAAGAAACTGGAATAGAGCTATTTGAGAACAAAACAGTAACATCCCTACTTAGAGTTATGACTGCAAATGGATAATCCATTAAATTCACTCGCCCAATCAGCTTCATTCCCAGCATCATTGTGTGTTTCTTGTGCAAACAAAATATATTTTTTTAATCTTGATCAGTTGATATAGTTCAAACCTTTTCTTCTCTTCCTGTATTCAATTTAAAATAAGAAAAGCAATATGATATTCCTTCAATAAAGAGAAGAAAAGAATGCACCAGAAAAATCAAAGAATAGCTCATCTCATAAGTGCAACGTTACTGTTATTGAGTGTCACTCTCAACATTGAAACTTTCTCAACCTGTATACTTCTTGATCAGAAAAAAAGGCCCCTAAACAATTTTGCTTTCTCGGCAAACAGTTTTAGAGCTGGAAAGTACTCATCGATGTGAACATTCCTTACATTGTTTGTTACTTTCAAGAAGAGTTTGATGTCTTCAACAGTATAAGATTAATTTGGAAGCTCATGCTGGGATTTATCAAAGTAAATTCTACATTCTGAAACATTAGTTTTACTCAAATCCATTCTTTTTGATTTACTGCAATGACGATGTTTTATTCTCCTTTTTTTGTGGTGTCTTAAAAACACACTCATCTTTTTCTCCCAAACAATCATCTACCGGCTCTATATTCTGATCTTTGACAGAAATTAGCTTCTCACCTGAAACATTAAATGACTGTATTATATCTGAAGCAGAATCTTCATCCATAACAACCACAAGTGCTTGCTTCTATTTTTAATTTTTTTATTTTTTATGCTGCTGCATCACTTAAATTAATCAGATTCACATCCATAGGTTCTTGTATACTATTGTCCTCAATTTTGTTAGCAATTGTAGGCAATTCTTTACTAACAATTTGCACTGGCCCTTCAGTTTCTCCTGCCTTTTCAACTGTAATAGGAACATTATTTGGAGAATTTGCTTCATTTTTTGGACAAGCCTTCACCAAATGTCCTGTTTCACCACAACTAAGACACTTCATGGTTTTAGTTGTGGCAAAAATCACATAGTTAAAATCATCATGTACACAAAGCATCTAAAAGACACAACAGGTTTTAGTAATGATGATTTACACCCGATTTGAATCATTTTGATGGTTGTCGTCGATTACAACTCTGATTTCTACCACAACATTCGCTAAATCAACAGTTTTTAAAAAGACAACAATCGCGTTGCTAATTTTAGAAGCTGAAACATTTTCACATCCCACGATTTCTCCCACCGCCAAATGGCATTTTCATGGCATGACGTAGTGTAATGAAATCTAAACTCCCTACACCTGAAGCCATACTACCAGCAAAGGAATTTCTGGCAGTTAGACAACCACCGTGATCCCTACACAAAACTAACTTCTTCACTAACTGTCCAGTACAAGTGAAGAGAGAAAAGATTCAAAAAAAGGTAGAACATTTTAAATGGCATAGCAGCCACAAGCAATTTACGCACCAACCTCTGTTCACCCCCTCACACACTCAACACACACATGCGCAGAGAGAGAGAGAGAGAGAGAGAGAGAAATTAAA
>CAIGQW010016696.1:0-11303 GCA_903798125.1 Danio choprae
GTGTCTGTGTGTGTGTGTGTAAAGAGTGCTAGAAACCAGTGACCATTGACCTCCATAGTAGGAAGTAGCAATGGTGTTCAAAAGAAGAAAGAAACTCACATGTTTGACAATTGAAGGGTGAGTATATAATGACAGAATTTTCAGTTTTATGTGAACAATCCCTTTTAAATTTGGTCCTGCTTTATTTTTAGATAAGCTCTTTTTCAATCTACCCTTTTTCAGTTCTTCCTAATTATTTTCTTTTCTGCTCTTAAGATAGAAATGATATTCCACATTTGTGCTTTGTCCTCTGAGGCTGAAAAAAATACTGAAATGCATTATCTTGTTTTTCTTCAATTTAAGTTTCTTTATTTGTTTACAATTTAAAACATGGTAATTATGAAACAAAGCAATAGTCTGTAATATTTTTGAAGAAAGACTCATCTGAGACTTTTTTTTATTTTTATTCAGGCCTTTTTGAATGCATGTTGTTTTTATCTAAAGGGCACCTATGATGAAAATCAACTTTTGGAAGCTGTTTGGACAGAACTGTGTAGATATAGTGTCCACAGTCATATTAGGGTGATATAAAGACTATACGTGTCCTTTTTTTATTTTTTTATTTATGTATTTTTTTTATATTCTGACGTTAAAAATAGGATCCAAATCACTCCTATTTTGAGGCCCACCGCAACGTGACGTAGGAATGCAGTTTACCCCACGCACCGAGTTGATTGACAGCCGCGTATTAACATGTCACCGTATTAATGCGTATACTTATATCAACAAGACAGGACTTGCGCAAAAGCGACTGGGATTAAAAGATCTGTTTAACTCTCTGTGATCATCTGAACCTCAAGAATGTGTTTTACAAGTTTAAAATGTTTTTAAAACAGTGCATGTTTGTAATAAAGAATAGACAGTAAAATCGCTATGTAATTCATCACCACAGCCACATGTCAGTGCAATTCTAAAAGAAGACGATTCAATCCTGGTTTATGGATGGTAAATCAGGTTATTTTGTACATTAACGTAACAGTGCAAAGTTAAACGTGTGTGTGCTTGCGCGCGCAAACTTTGTAACAACATTGTGTGTGACTTGCAAAAAGGCTTGAATTAACTCCACAACAAATACATCAAATAACCATTGGGAAAGTTCTTACTGTAGTAAGGGAGATCTGCTTCATTCTTGTCTGTCACTGTACTGTTTATGTGTGAGAAGCTGCAGAAGAAGGCGACACTCATCAGAGCATTATCGAGAGATCTCATGGCTCTAACATGCACATGGAAACGGTGGGCGGGGAGAACCAGCTCTTTTGCATTAAAGGCACAGGCAACAAATCCAGCTACAGTATCCTAACAGATCAAATTTCACATATTCAGAAAGATATAACAAATAATCTGATTGGTATTTTGAGCTAGGACTTTACAGACACGTTCTGGAGGCACAAAAGACTTAATATTAAATCTTGAAAAGGGTGTAAAATAGGTGCCCTTTAATACTTTTTTTGTTCCTTTTGGTATTTAATGTTTCATGAGTTCATATATGAACTCATATTAGTTATAGTTGAATATAAAAATACTTTTTTTGAAGTGTTTAATGCTGATGATTTTTGCCATTTGCAGCTTAACTGAATTTGAGTTATATATGTTTAGGCATGAGGAAGAAAGACGTAGACGCGAGGAAGATATGATCCGTCATAGAGAGCAGCTTGACATAAGACACCAGCCAGATGGATTCAAGCCCAGTTTCATGGACAGTGTGAGTACAGGAAAAAGGTTTCATTCTGATCTATAAGAGATTTATTTCAGCACAGGTCGTGGCCTCAAGACAAGTGATACATTCATAAAAGCATATAGAACAATAACCACTTTTCTTGCTCTGTGTCAATAAGGCTCCAGGTGTAGAACAGGCTATAGGATTAGTTATGCAAAAAAGTCTGGGTAAGGAGTCTTTGGAGACTTTTGGATTATTTACTAGTGTGTAAATAACTAAAGATCAGCACATTGTACTTTATAAACTTTTTATGATGCATGAATGCTAATAATTGGATTTAAAAAGTGACAACACTGTAAAAAAAAAAAAAACTTTTTTCAATGTCGATGTTCAATGAAGTAACATTGTGAAACTTCTGCTATGAAACTGCTATTCTACAGATTTACTTTTAGATTGTTTTATCAAACAAGTTCAGTAAAGTAGTGTTCTAAAGGTTTTGCAATGAACACTGTTATTTTATAGATTTCTCACACTAACACACACTTAGTTTAGTTACACCAAAGAAGTGGCAGCACTAAAAGTGCAGTAGAATATAGTGTTATTTAATAACTTTTTAACTTAATTGTTAGGAACACCTTCAGCACAATTAAGACATGCTCCAGGTTGTAATTTAACAGTTTTGGTTTGGATGACAAAAAATCTAAAGATAAAGAAAAACCATACATCTCATAAAAATCTAAATGGAATGATTCAGTTACAAATATTAAATGAAATACAACATTTAAACTACTACTAATTAACAGCAGATCAGTTTCATGAAATTCTCACACTTTAGGATTATGATGAAACATTACAAGCTAAAAACATACTGATACATTTGTTTTCTCTTTCATGCCACTAATGATTCTAAACATTTTCAATGTATTGACACCTACATTTACATTTTGAGCCAGTTCTTCTCAAACTGTTTTTCAGAGAAGCTAATTATGGCATTTCTCTGTGCTAGAGTTGACATTTAGGGTAACTGTCATGATAAGGTCATGATTTCTATTCAGTTTTCTTTGTTTAGTACTTTTCACAATGTAATTGTTGTTCCAGAGCAGCTTTACAAAGCATGCACATTATTGTCACAGAAAGGATGGGATGCAGGTAAGTAATATAAACTAAGTTTATTTTCAGGATGACAGATACAAATAGCAGGTTGGTAATTTTGAAGCAGATATTTCAGATATGAATCATACATGAACATGAACAAGTTACATGAGCGTTTCATGCTTGGAGACTGGAGATGGACACCAAACACAGCAAACAGGACGGTGACTAGACAAAGAAACCTGGTCTAAATATGACATCACCTTCTCCTCCACAGCGGTCTCCCGACCGCCTATATACTTTATGATAAGGGGGTCTTACCTCTACTTTGTGGGGCTGGACAGTCTGGGTGTGCAGAATGTCATCCAAAATGTCATCACGAGGCATCCATGACCTCTCCTCTGGTTCATACCCTTTCCAATCCACAAGATATTTCAGTCTGGGTTGATTCTCTCCTCAATGGTGAAGGGGCCAACTTACTGGGGACTCTAATTCTTACATAGCTGGACACATATCCTTCGTGGACAACCAAACCTTTTTGCAAAGTCTGAACTCTGAGTCGATAACAAAGAAGATCCTAGAAGTTTTGTGTCTTCTAATGGACCTTTGAAGATTATGGTGAGCTGAGTCCCACACCCCATCAACATCAAACAATAGTCGACTGCAGGGACATCAGATCGTTCTCCAGACCAGGGAAATAGTGGAGGCTGGTAACAGAATATGCACTGGAAGAGTGTGAGACCAGTGGTGGGTTGGGAGTTCTTAGCATACTTGACCCAGGCTAGGAATTGGTTCCAGGATTTCTGGTGGCTGTGGCAGAAGGTTCAGAGCAATTGCCCCACTTCCTGGATCTTCCTTTTAGTCTGTCCGTTTGTTTATGGATGATATCCAGAGGTCACACATAGGAGTTAGAAAAATGCCCTCCAGACATGAGAGATAAGCCGGGGCCCTCTATATGAAATAATATGTTCAGGTAATCCATAGTATCAAAATACATGATTGAACACCAGTTCTGTAGTTACCATGGCTGTGGGTAACCTAGCCAGAGGTTGCGAAACTGGGAAAATCTATCTGCAATTTAAAAAAAAAAATGCATGCATTACCTTCAGAAGCTGCCAGATCAGTCATAAAATCCACTTCTAGATGTGACCAGGGGCGATTCAGGATGGGCAGAGTTACAAGTTTTTCAGCTGGGAGATTATGTGGAGTCTTGAACATGGCACAGTCCTTGCACCACTGCATGAACCTTCTAGCATCCTGTGCGATTTCTGACCACCAGAAGCGATCTTTGAGCAGAGAGAGGGTTTCATTGGCCCCTCGGTGACCAGTGTCCAGAGATGTATGTGCAAAATGAATGAGTTAGGTGCATTGTTGGGCATGAACTGGAACTCGGGTAGACAGCCCGGCAGAGCTACTGGAAGACCCTGGGCGGTAGCTGAAGGGGATTCTCATTCAATGGCACTGACAATCAGATGAGTTGGTATATGACGGGTTCTGTGTCCATGGTTGTTTCCTTAGTTCCGTGAGACGAGAGAGTGCATCTGCTCTGACATTTATTCGGCCTGGGGGATAGGAGATAGTAAAGTTAAGCCTGGTAAAAAACAGGCCTCACCTGGCGTGCCTGGCATCAAGCTTCCCTGTGGTGTTGTAGGTTTTTGTGATTGGTAAGTACTACAGAGCAGTGTGTAGACCCCTCCAGCCAATGTCTCGAGACCCTGATGATATCTGGCCATCAGTGAACATTCGAATACCACCCGAACACTCAAATACCGCCCGAAAATGGTCCATAACCAGTTTTATCAATTGCGTTACAGCACCTCTCTGGTTCCATAAGGTCTCTGCCTATTGCAGCGCTTCACCAGATAGAAGAGGTATTATGAAAGCAGTTTTTGAAGAGTCATCAGGATACAGTAGTGGTTGCATTTCAAACACAAGTCAACATTGCAGCAGGAATCCATTGCACTCCTCCGCTGCGCCAGAGTATGGGGCTGGTCTGGCCATGGGCCTGGCATTGACTGCTGGTGTGGAAGTGGGATTGATGGTGGAAGTGCTCAGTGTTGGGGGTGCTGGAGTTTGTGGAATCCGTAACGCCTGCTTGAGGGTATCTACCAATGTTTGGAATGGATCGGTGCTTCTCATCCTGTTCTTTGGTCTGGCCTTTCTGTCACAGAAACACCATGTTTTAATTTTGCAGTGATATAATATTTAGCTGTTTGCAAAAGATGCAACATCACAAATAACATTTAAATACAGAGTTCAGAAGCACAGAATGGTGCACTGCACTCAAACAAATGGTAAGGTTTACAATCTAGTTAATATATGTTAAATCTCTTTAACATTAATGTACATACTGAATTACTGATATTTGTTGGATTACTCTGAGCCACAGTTCTAAAATTCAATTTCAAACAATGTTTATTTTCAAGATCTGTATCTCCTGCTGGTTTCAGTATGGCAATAAATGTTGCATAATCAATGTGTTCAAACTCACATTATTATCATTTAACACTTAATAAAGCACATGAGTTGTACCTGAGGTAATCATTGTCATAGTTTATCCTGGTTTTCAGCTGCAAGAAATAGAAGCCATTTCTAAAAAAAATTTAATAAATCAGATGTTGGTTAGGACAAAAACTTCTTTTAACATGCAAAATAGTGTAGCTTGTTGATTTTAGTTAGGACACAATGTACTGTAGGCTCGATAGGCATGCTCCTGTTGATGTCGTCAATCTGGCAACCTGTGCTTGTGTATAGTGTCAAATGCTGCATACATTTGCTGCAACTATGAGTTGCGAAAAACAAATGTGAAATTTTTTGTTTTTAATAGATTTTTCAATTTTAATTTTTAATTGATATTTTTCAAACAAGTTGTATATTGTTTTTCAACAATTTCAAAATATTAGCTTGACTGCTGGGCACTCTGTATTAGTTTGCCACACATTTTCTATTGGGGAAAGGTTGGGACTGCAGGCAGGCCAGTCAAGTACCTGTATCCTCTTCCTCCGCAGCCAGGTTGAAATATGCATGGGCATCCCTGTAAAAGCTTTTGGAGTTGTTGCTCATAACAGTCTGGTTGATTATTTTCTTCTTTGGGTCAGAGCACACAGCACTTTTTTTCTCCCAAACAATTCCTGAAATACTGATTCATCTGACCACAGTACACGTGATGGTCCATTTCAGATGCCTCCAAGCCCAGAGAAGTCGTCAGTGCTTCTGGACACTGTTAACCTAGAGCTTCCTTTTGGCACAGTACAGTTTTGATTGGCATTTGTGGACGTTACTACGTATTGTGGTACTTTACAAAGGTTTGCCAAAGTAGTCCTGAGCCCATGTGGTGATATCGCTTCTAGATGAATGATGGTTCTTGATGCAGTGCCACCCGAGGGATCTACCTGATCACTGTAAGATGACACTTCACTTAGAGCACTTTATTATGTCTATAAATCAGTGTTACAGAGCAGGAACAGCAGTGTTGATTATGGTAATGAGATGTTTAAGAGGTGGTTGTGTGTACATGCTTTGAATGTGAGCATACAGAGAACAATCCATGATTGCTGAATTGAGTGGCCTTCCAGTCTTGTGGTTGCATATTTGAGAGTGTTTACAAATGACAGTGTAAGTTTAGACTAGATATGGTAGTGTATTTTGGAAGAGAGAAGAGATTGTAGTGTCGTAATCTTGATTACTTTTTTAGACATTTATGTGTGAATTAAGCATTTTAACCTAATTAATTAAGCAATGTAGTGATTAATTAATCACATAAAAATTGGGTAAGAAGTTATCACCTGATTAATTCTGGGGTTAATTAAATAAAACGTTTTAAAATAACGTTTAAATCAGAGCTCTGAACCAGTTCAGGAAACGAAAACGAAAAACAGAAACAAATGACATTTAGCAGGAACAAAAACTAAAACAAAATTAGTTTTAATCATTCTAAACAGAAACGTTTGTTTGAAATTACAATTAACCAGTTAATAATGTTCTCCTTATTATATAAATTTGGGAAACAAAAAAACATGAATTTAAATTATGTGTACAACTGTGATGCATACATGAACGTGAAATGCCCGCAAAGCAGACATCATAAGCGAGAGCCAATTCTGATGCCACCAGCTTGTCTTAAAGGTTACAAAGCACCTGGCTATTTCATGTACAAAGGTATGTTTATGTTTATGTTATTGTAATTAAAACTTCTGGTTAAAATTACTCAAATTTATTATTGATTGTTTTTAGATGGGTCGCCATAAAGAAAATCACTTTTGTCATTATTTCTCCTATGACAAATCGTCTGATAAATCGATCTGTAATATTGAAGGATGTAGGGCAGATCCTAAACCTAATCATAGGCCTAAAGTTTTGAATGATTTGATGCATTAAACTATCAAACCGCCCAAGCCTTTTCCATTCGGAGAATTAGTTATTAATAGCTTAGTCCTTATGAACAATCTCTTTATAAAATACAGAATTTACAAGGGTACTGAAGAATAAATCGAATATGTAATATGATCCTTACATAATGATCACAGTGAAATAAGGTAAGAGCTCATTTTATTTCTAAATTATCAATATAAAAATTAAGAAATTAAGTAATGGAACTTTATATGTAAAAAAAAAATTTAACTATTATACAGTAGTTGGCTAGGCTAAATAAAGGCACCTTGTCAGAGCTGAACATCACTGCAGTCACCGCACGTGCATCTGTTTAAAGCTTCTGTGAAGAACAGAATAGCCTATAATATGTCACAATCACCAGCATTCTAGCCCATGCAGATTGCTGGAGAACTACAAATCTGCCACCAAATGACCTACAAATTCCATCATACCTGTACTCTCACACCTGTCCTGGTTCACCTTTGATAGCAAGCACACACAGCTAAAGCTGTTCAGGACTAAGCAAATGGGCTATAAAGACAACACACGCACACACACATTGTTGCTGAGTGTTGTTATACTGTTAGTGAACATTACGATGCGTTTCCTTTGTCTAGCCTAGCCATGTTTGACCCTTTGGGTTGTTTTAATGTTTCTGTTGTTTTCGCTGCCTGTCTTGATCATTCACCTGTTTACTGACCATTCTTTGGATTCTCTGTATGCACTTGTTTGCTCCTGTGATCGACCTTTGCCTGCCTGACTATTCTTGTTAATAAATACTGCACGTGGATTCTCTACTCTGTCCAGCGTCCTTCACATAACAATATATGACAGATGACACAATCTTAATGAAAACTAATGCTTGCTGTCAACTAGGCTACATTATTTAAGGGCGTTCAACATTGTTAGAATCTGTTGTTTCATCAAACGTATGTTTCCTTTTTAATATAAAGTTATTTTCTTTGAAATATGTAATACCACTATTGTCCCTGTGTAATGTATTTGAAATGTATGTTTTCCTGCCAGCTTGATGCAGGCAAACTAAATTGTGGCCAGTTTTACTTATTAAACACTCCCTCGGCTGAACTTGCCGCGAGTGAGATAGAGAAAAGGAAAGCACATCAGCACAGAGGATAAATCAGATGCTTAAGACATAATCTTTAAAATAATGACATATTAAAATGTATCAAATAAATGAAAAAGAGGTTTGTGATACAGCAATTACAGTGGAGCATTAATTAAATCCTTATTTTCCACGGAGCGAAACAAATCATACACCTACACAGTTGTGAAAGACAGGCATGAACAAAAATATACAAAAATATTTCTTGTAAAAATTTTCTTTTTGAAACAAGTTTCTTTTGATATATTTGTATCTTAATTTTAATGTATATTTTGTTGGTCAGTTATCTACAAAATAAACAAGAATGGATAACATTTGAGGTGTTTCAAAACAAGGTCTGCTATTCAACGCCATAACATAAACTAGTTTGTTAAAATAATAATATTTTAAATAAAATTAAAGTGAAATATTCACAGTTATAGAGAAGCCTATATTAAACTGTTTTCACTGTTAATGACAAAATCACCCATTGTGCCAGTGGGTTTCAATTTCATTTGTTAAATCAAGTTGTTTGAATGAGCAGGACAGCCTTTACAAACTCTTCGCAGCACTGAAAGAATTCCCAGATTACTTCGGAAGAAAGAGCTCGGTCAGAAGGATAAGAGAAATAGCAGTGGAGATTGCCATCTGGCTATGACGTGTGGTTTTTAAAATGACAGTCTGCATATTTATGTCAGTCGGTAAAGATAAAATTGCTGAAAACGCCTTAATATTTTAGAGAAGGTAGATAAAGTTTTCATAACCAATGATTGATCTTATTCTCCCGCGACGCACATCATGTAACCTAATTTTTGATAATATGACTAACGGCAGCACCCGCGAATATAATCTAGATCCACCCATAACAGGGTTTTATGTTTCCCCAAATATGCAATGTCAAGAGATTGAATCTATAAGGTTATGAACTGCACACACTTGATTATGTAATGTGTGAAGTCATGGACGCGTCTCACAGCGCAAAGCATAACTTATCCTTCAAATGTCATCAAGAAGGTTTATCAATGAAATGGGTTACCAACAATCAATCCGTCAATCATCGAGTAATCGTTAGCATTCCTAGTTAAATTATTTGTAAACATAATGTCAAATATGCTATTAAAAGGCACACACAACCTATCAATCAATCTAACTAATATTTTTGTGCCGTGTAATAAGATAACGTTTTTAACCGGTATTTTTTTCTAAAAAACGTTTTTTAGAAAGTGTTGTTCAATAAGGAAGGCAAGAACAGAAACGTTAAAATATCAATGCTGCTCGGAGTGAAACTAATAGATTTTTATTTTGTTTTTAAGCCCTGATTTAAATTGCCACTTAAATATTTACAGACTGGTCATAAATATATTTTATTTGTTTTTGTTTGTTTTGGTTATTGCCAAAAGTATAGGTACTACATAAGTCACATTTATATGTCAGATTTTCCTGTATACACTTCATTTAATTTTTTTTTTCTGAATATGATCAAAAGAAAGTGAATTTACGCTTTAACAGCAATTTTATTTTATGAACTCTTTATGAACTATTACATTGCTTGAATCAAAATAATTGTTTTTTTTTCCCCCCCGAGTTGTTATCTCAAATTCTGTGTTGACCAATAAAAAAAACATCTCCTTCACTTTCAGAGAGAACAGGATATGAGAATGAATGAAATGGGAACACGTGGAGCCATTAATATAGGAGGTACGACTGTAATGAAAAGTCTTTTTTTTTCTTTTTTTATTATTTAATTGTTTGGGCCAGTACATCACTTGCATATGCATTTAAATGGTGGAATGTATGCGGTTTTACACATTTTTATTATCATCATCATAAATAAATACAGATTGTGAAGCGAGTATTTCTCAAGGATTCTTCTGAAAAAATCTGAAAACTATTCTAGAAAATGTGTTCTCATGTTCTTTTGACTATTATGTGGGCATTTATAATTTACCTAAATAGGTTTACAATATTACTTCACATTTTTTATAGAAACAAGTCAAAAATAAATTATTGGTGGTAATAATTTCTTCCATGCTGTGATGAATCACAAGGATTGTTAATGAATGTAAATGAACTCCAGATAGTTGCTGATTTATCCCTCTCTTAAAGAACATTCAACATTACCCAAAGGAAATCGTGCAAAGAGGAATAGAATTAATAGTCAATTATCTATATATATAATAAAACATAAGTGTCTTTCAAAAGTAAAAAATCAAATAGCATTGAGTTAAACAGTTTAGTCTGTGTTCAGTTAAAATGTATTTTTATTTTCTTTTGTGTTTGTTTTTTTACTTCAGCCACATATACTCTCCACTTCACTGCATTGTATTTGGTGTGAAAGGGCCTACACTACATTGTACTGTTTTATAGAACATTTCGCTTGCTGCATGTTCGCCATAGATTTCCATCATTGGTGAATACATTTGTTGTTCTGTTTTGTATATAATTGTTTTAGTCATCATTGTTCATTGTTGTACTGTTTTTGGTGGTTTATGGGAACAAATTTGTATATTGACATGGGTATGACCTAGGTATTACAATGTTGAGGTGGTTTATGTTTGCATGCCAAACACTTCACTTAAATCAATTAGTGTTCTGTTTACAGAATAAAATACATTACGCCTCATAAGCCACCAAAATGTTTGTCTTTGTTTGTTTGTTTGTTTGTTTGTTTCACACATCATTTGCACATGTATGTCGGAAATTCTGATATAGTTTCATTACATTTTTTAATTACTGGGTGAACGCCATCTGTGTTGTCTTATGTAGATTCCTTTAACCCTGTCGCTGCAGTTAGTGGTAACCAAGGCCCCTCACAAATGATGGGCATAGGGGGCCGAGTTGGAGTCATGGGGCCTGATGGATCATCGAAAATGGGGACACCCCTGATTCCAGATAATGGAGTGATGGTAATGTATTCAAATAATTGCAGTTTTCTTGTTGTTGTTGTTATTATCAATATGTGCATTTCTGACATTGTTTTTAAAGCTATTTTTATGGATTAAAGAAGAAAATTTATTGTAGATTCAAGAATTATATATATAT
>CAIGQW010016703.1:0-10038 GCA_903798125.1 Danio choprae
ATTAGGCCCCTGTATATTTTTCCCTAATTTATGTTTAAAGGAAAGATTTTTTTAACTCCTTTATAAACATAATAGTTTTAATAGTTTAATTTCTAATAACTGATTTCTTTTATCTTTGCCACTATGACAGTACATAATATTTAACTATATATTTTTCAAGATACTAGTATTCAGCTTAAAGTGCAATGCAAAGGCTGAATTAGATTAATTAGGCAAGTTAGGGTAATTAGTAATTAGACAAATCTTTATATAACAATGGTTCGTTCTGTTGAAAAAAAAAATATATATATATTGCTTAATTAAAACTGCTTTTATTCTAGCCAAAACAAAACAAATACGATTTTTTTCCAGAAGAAATAATATTATCAGATACTACTAATAATACGGTGAGAAATTCCTTGCTCTGTTAAACATGATTTGGGAAATATTTTAAAAATAAAAACATAAATAAAAATCACAGGAGGGCTAATCATTTTGACTTCAACTGTATAGGGATGGGCAGTATTTGTGATACATGTATTTTAAATATGTATTTTAACTACAAAATAGTATTGTGTAACTTGTATTTGATAAGGTTGTTGAAAATGGCTTAATATTGTGTATCAAAATACTTTAGTGTCTTGTATTTCAGTATTTTTAAAATACTGTAAAATACTTTGTAAGAAGTCTAAATGATGACATGATATAAATGCACCCTCCGATTGGTCCTTTGGACATTATTGATTCTTCCATTTAAAGAAGAACTGAAAAAAATATTTGAAGAAAGAGTATACTGTACAAATAATAGTACTTCTGGAAGGATTGCTCATGCCAAATAGTTTGTTGTTAAAACAAACAGCATAAAAATATGTCCTACAGTGGAAATACATATACTTCATTGGTTGTTTCATGTGCCAGTAGTTAATCAGGAGTTGCAGTGTATAGTTAATGAAGAGGAAAGATGTATGCCTGAAGATGTCAAAGTGGCACAACATATGAAACCCAAATATTTAATAATCAAAACCTCCTGACAGGTTATACATAAGGAGCAGGATATATATGAAAAGTGTATTTGCAAAAACAGCTAAAACATTTTGTCGCTTTCAGAAATCATGTTTTTACATTAAGTATTGAAGAGTTTAATTGCAAAAAAAAAAAAAAGATTTATGAAAAATCTGAAAAGGAGCCATGGGTATATTTGACCCTGTGGCGGTTCAAGTGTTAATCACACTGCAGCAAGTGTGTCACATATGTTGACTGCTATATGTGAGGTGACCACCTTCACACCCACAGCAGACCAATGCAAAATGACATTTGCTGGCGTGAAGGTATGCGATGGTCCTGGATGACAGGTCTCTGGCCTCTTTGTGAGCTCGCAGACATACTGTGAAAATGATGATCGATGGCATGTTAAAGCGGCTAAGAGTGCAGTAAAAACTTGCCCAAAGAGCACCACCTGCTGACAGCTTATGTGATTCATTCTCTATTCCGACATCCTATGGAGAGCATATATGAGTGCATAAAGGAGAGAGGGGGGAGCAAAACAGATAAATATACGTCTGTGTGCGCATTTGTCTCAACTTACTCCATGGGGGTCCCGTGTAAACATTTGGGCTTGTGTTTTTACACAGAGGCTTGCGTTTTTCTGTAGGCATGTGTTTGTGGGAGCTAAATATGTAGATGTATGAGTTATATATGTATGAGGGGATGAATCTAGATGTTGTTGACACACATATGGTTGTCTTAATGCTTCTCAACACTTAATTCAAAACAACCACTGGTTTTAAATGAAATTTTGGTAACATTTTAGAATAAGGTTGCATTAATGTTAGATTTTGTATTTACTAACATAAAAAAGGAACAAAACATTTATTTCAGTATTTATTCTTTGTTATAAGCATTAATGAAAATAAAGTAGTTTTTTGTTAGTTCGTGTTCACTTACAGTGCATTAACTCATGTTAACAAGCACAGTGTTGAATTTTATGTTGAACTATATGATTATATGATCATATCGCTATAATAAATGTTGTAAAAAGGTTGGTCATACTTAGTTCATGTTAGTAAATACATTAACTAACATTAACTAATGCAACCTTATTGTGAAGTGTGACCGAAATGCTGCAATCTTACACATATATTTGTACATAGAGGTTAAACAGGCATAAAAGTATAATACAGCTTTAAATGTATTTTTAAATGGTCTTTCATTCATTCATTTACCCAAATATTTATTTTTTTGTTTTTTGTTTTTTTGAAAATGTCAACTGGTTCAAATAAAGACAGGATTATTGCAAAAAATGCTAAAGTTAAAACATTGTTATTGTGTCAAAAATATTTATGAATATGTCTGAAAACATGGAATCTTTTGCTGTAGTTGTTGTTTTAACCAATAGTTATTTAATGCAAAACATTACCTAAATGACTACATTTTAATTTGGAATTTGAAAGAAATGTCATCAGTAGTTTACAAAATGAAACACATATTTTTTTTTACCGAAACACATAACTAGAAATTGTAAATCCAGAGTTTTTCAGAAATTAAGTGGTCATTATTTATTTATGCATGTATGCATGTACACAACAGCCTAAGAGAAATAACACAGTATTTCCCAGAGAAGGTATATGATGTGACATTAAGTCTTTCATACAGTATGATGCATGTAAAAAAAAAATATATATATATATATATATATATATGCGTATTGTGCTTTATAAAAATATAGTATGTTTATTCAATAACATTTCTCAGCAAAAACAAAAAATTACATTAGCAAACAAGTACAAAATAAATAAAGCTACTGAAATTTTCATTCAGAAGCAACAGAAACTATATGTCTAAATTCTCTATCAGAGTATGAGAGCTGTCCATGTGCTTTCTCCTTGTTAGCGGTTGCCTGATTTCAACCACATTTTTACCACTAAGCCTTACAGATGCTAAAAAAGAGAAGAACGAGAAGGCTTAAGAGCAAGAATCTGCCCATCATATGACTACATCTGGCCACTTATAATAATGAGCTGTTTATGGTCAGACGGAGCGTGCTCAAGAAAGTCTGCTCCATCCAATTGGAGCCTCTCATAACTTGGGAGCGCTGACTGAGGAAAAGACGAGGACATCAGGTTCAAGCACTCGTCCCAAGCACAACCCGTTTGAGATTGTAGTTGTTTAAGTCCATGCTCTTGCAATTATAGAATAATTATAAAATATATATATATATATTTTTATTTGTAATTGTCACATATTTGTGATTTCATTTGACTTTTTCCACTTTGATTTTGATCATTTAAAAAAAAAAACAGCAAAAGATGTATTTTAAGGACCTGTGTGTAATTTTTTTTTCAATTATTACCCGTGTAACATTAAATTGGAGCACCAAATGTGGATATAAATTGTAGCATCAGTTGTAACATCAAGCAATAAATAAATAAATAAATAAACCCAGTAGTAATAATGGTGTTTTGATTAAATCAGCTGAGTGAATAATTCAATGAATCAGTTTCATTCATATCTATGTTGTTGAACAAAATCAGCTAAAATCAACCCAGACTCATTATAGATACGTTCCCAGAGCTACGTCTGCTTGCAATTTTTGATTTCGCAAATACACCAGAGGCTGCTGTGTACACTTTTTTTTTTTTTTTATAATTATTTTTTTGGGTTTTTCACCTTTAATGGATAGGACAGTAGAGAGAATTGACAGGAAAGTGTGGGGAGCAGAGAGAGGGGAAGGATCGGCATAGGACCTCGAGGGGAATCGAACTCGGGTCGCCGTGAGCACCGAAGTGCATGTGTCGATGCACTTTCCACTACGCCATTGGCACCGACTGTGTACTCTTTTTGATGATCTCAAATTTCTCTCGTACGTGCCATTTGCGGATCCTCCTCTTGTGTAAATCCACCAGGGGCCGCAATATGCACTTCAGCCAATCAGACTGACCGACTGACCCACCCAAGCCCTTCCCTTAATCAGTGTTTTCAAAAGCAATCTATTAAAAAAGTCGTCAAGGCTGCGTGATTATACCATGTTTTCAGCCTATTGAACCCTGTCACCACTGTCCACCTCGCTCCCCATCCCAAGTCCATTGTCATATGCGGCAAGCTACTGGGCAAACTGGTAACACCACAGTTAACCACAATATCCATATGGAGGTAAGCGGTCAGCAGTAGTGCAAAAAAGAAGACAAGCTGTCGGTGGCATCATACAGCCCCATAGCATTCGTTTTACAGATGAAATGCAGCCAGACATACCTCTGGCTACATATTTTGCTGTCTCCAGAAATGCAGACCTGGGTACGTATCCACAATGAGCCTGCATTGGCTAAAATAGTTCATTACTCACTAAGGGCCCATTTTTAGCCAAGATGGAATCTTGGAATCTTGGGGGGGGGGGGGTTCAAAGTGAACGTTTTTGAAACACCACCATTGTCAAGCTGTGTTAACATTCAAAAACTAGTCTTTGAAAATTATGACGTCATATGTATGCGTAGTACATGTTCAGGGGAGTGTAGATTAAACCCAAGTGCAAACTAACATTGTACAGCAGCAGACTACATGGTAGTGTTGCTGCTCAAGTGTTACCTAACGCTTTATAAGCAAAGTGTGGACTTTCTTCAAATTACAACCAAAAACAAAGATGCATCTTACACATGGAAAATTGTATGTAGACATGAGCACCGGCCACAGCCATATCACCCTGCAGCCCAAGACAGGTTACTCACTGAAGCTAAGCAGGGCTGAGCCTGGTCAGTACCTGGATGGGAGACCACATGGGAAAACTAGGTTGCTGTTGAAAGTGGTGTTAGTGAGGCCAGCAGGGTGCACTCAACCTGTGGTCTGTGTGAGTCCTAATGCCCCAGTATAGTTAAGGAGACACTATACTGTCAGTGAGAGCCGTCTTTCGGATGAGATGTTAAATGACTCTCTGTGGTCATTAAAAATCCCATAACACTTCTCGTAAAGAGTAGGGTTGTAATCCCGGTGTCCTGGCCAAATTCCCTCCATTGGCCCTTAGCGATCATTGCCTCCCAATCATCTCCAATCCACTGAATTGGCTGTATCACTGTCTCTCCACTTCACCAATAGCTGGTGTGTGGTGAGCGGACTGGCGCCATTGTCCTGTGGCTGCCGTCACATCATCCAAGTGGATGCTGCACACTGGTGGTGGTGTGGAAAAGACCCCTCCCCCCTCATGATTGTGAAGCGCTTTGGGTGTATGGCCATACACAATAAATGCGCTTTATAAATACACATTACATTACATTACACTGAGCCACCAGCAGCACATCGTTATTTCTCTGCAAGTACCATTTACTGCCAAGGTGACAGTGCCACTGAAATGTCATAGATAATAAAAAATTTTCATGAATATGTCTAAATGCATATTGTTTTGCAAATGTTGTGTAGACTTGTTTTTTTTTCTTTTCTTAAAAAATCAAGATAAAAACATTTCCCTCGTTGGTGGGACTAGTTGTAACATATGGGGTTATAGTTGTACCATTTGCTGAAAAAGCCAGATGTCACACAATTAATTCTAATTCAGTTTAGTTAACATTGTAGCCTTTTCCCCTAGTTCTTAATTTTGCATTTGTTTTATTCCTCATAGCACAGTATGTTTATTTATTAATACATTAAAACAATTGAGTTTTTGTAATATTAGTACACTGGTTCAATAAAATTGTTTAATTTTTTATAGTAAAGTAGTAGATAAATCAATAAACTAAAAACATGTCACCTTTTAGAGACTAAAAGTGGAACTTGACACTCGCTAAAAAAATAAACATTTTTGTATTGCATATCAATAAACGTCAACTTTATAGATAGTCTAAAGTCAGCAGTCACCAAATCAAGCACATTATGCGATTTAAACTAAATGTGCTGTTGTAAAACACTTTTTTTAAACTAAATGTTATCTACTCTACACACATAATTCAAAACAAATTTTTTTTTTGTTTTATTGATGTACACACACACAATATGAGGCTTAGTTGTAACACTGTGTTACAACTAACCCTGCTGTGTTGTGTTCTCCTCAAGACTGGCTAGCATTTACTATGCATTTTTCACATCTATCAAAATGGTACCATCTTGATTAGCATACTTTCAAAATAAGCATACTAACATAAAATAAATTGATGTTAACGAAAGAGTTTCTGTTGTGGTTTTCCTCTAGAATCCACCTAACCTTTTTTTCAAGTTGACCAGTTTGTTAGTTTTGTTGTATTTCTCTCTCAGCCAGCCCAAAAGAAATGGGCTGTTGAATGAGATTTGATCTTAAGACTTACCTGGAGCCACTGTTCTCGTGAGACTGGTGTCGCTACAGCACAGAAAACCATTGTGAAAACCAGCGCAGATGCCAAAGAAAATTGCTAAAATTGGAAAAGAATAAATAAGTGTTATTTATATTGTATGTTTATTCATAAAAAAATACAATGACTACAAACAAATAAAATTCTGTTTAGAAATTGCTTATAAATGGAAATCTAGCGTAAACTTAATATTTCATTAAAATATTTCATTCATTCAAATGTGTGGCTATTTTTGCCCCATTGACATTATAATGACAATTTTGATTGTAAATCCATGACCGCATATGAACGCATTCTTGATTGTTGGTGGTTTTACTGTTGGGAAGAGGTCATTTTTACTGTTGATCATCAGTTGGCACCATTAACCCTTTAGATAGGCCGGTGCAAAAACGTTTCTGGCTTTTATATGGAGTTCTATGGAGTATAACAAGAGAGTATATAGTATATCACCAAAAATCATTCCATTTGCTGAAACACAGAGTGGATAAAAATAATCCCAACAGCACACAACAGTTAAAGCCATACGTATAAATACTTTGTATTTCTGTTGTACTACTTCTGTATGTAGTTTCAAAGGACAAGCTTAAAGGCAAGTGAAATAAACTTACAAGATACACAAGGAAAAAAATGTAGAAAATCTGTATGCCGTAGTGGGTAGACTGCCAAAAAAAAGAAAAGAAAAAAGAATTGTTGGTAAAGGCCACCCATTGTGCGTGCATGGATTTGACTGGCAATAAATTGTTTTGTGTTTGGTGTCAGAGCACAATTCGTCAGAGATTTGCTTCAATTTATTGCGTTGTGCTTTAGAAAAGAGCAAACAGACAATTGGAGTGATACTGTGAAAAGTCTCAGTTCTGCTGGCCTAAATATCAGCACATTTAATAGGGTAAAACAACTTCAATACACCCGAATTACAGTAACCAAATTACACTGAATACCTTAGTTTCTAAAATAGACCGTGAGCTCAGACCAAAACACTTACTTCATTGTTCTTTTCTTCATTTCACCTCTGCTCTAGCTTGTTTCCCAAACTGGTTAAGTTCCTCTGGATAAAGCATACGCCAAATGAATAAATGTAAAAAAACATTCAAGCTCTCAGCTTCAGTACAACCAGTTTGAGGTTGTACTCACTGAAGTCATGAAGCAATTTCATTGCAATGCAAAGCGCTGTTGCTTCCCACTCCGTCTATAATGATGAACTCTGCGGTTGGTAGCCAGTGGATGTCTCGGGACAAGCTTCTAAGTGAATCTCACAGGGGGCCAAAAATTACATATTTCCAAGATAAGACGCCAGGGTCAAGATCAAAGTCAAGGTCCTGTCAAATCTCATCACGCTCAGACGGGCAAAGCAGCCTTAATTGTCGATATACCACCAGAGTATTGACACCTATGACTCCCCCGCTGGACGGTTCAGACACCTCTCTTTTCACCTTGTCATTTAGGATAGCTGCAATCTTTGCAAGCGTCCCGGCAATGCCAATATTAAAAAGGTTGCAATTTATGAAAGGCCAGGGTCAGAAAAGGACTGATCAATTCACTGTATTCACTTCATATCCTGAGATATCCCTGCTGCGTACCTGACCCTCCTGCCGATACTCTTTTTTTTGGCCCACAACTGATCCTACAGATGGATCAATATGCACTGCGGTGGTCCATAAAAACTCATTCTGTGCAGGTATAAGAACTAGCGGTCTACAAATGTAGCACAGCAGACGTACCTTCTAGCGAAGAACAGTAAAAGGTTTCTGTCAGTTAGAATAGAAACCGTTTGTACATGAATAAAACAGACATAAGAATACAGAGTCTAAGCAAACAAAAGTACTGCAGTTACAGTCAATCTTTTCAGTTTAACGTCAAAACCCGTAGGCTTACATCAAGATGAAGAGCTCAACATCGGAATAAACAACAACATATTGCCCCTCATATCCTCTATGGGCTCGAAAGAGCAGATAAATATCAGCTGCGGAGAAAAAAATAAATAAAAAAACAAGCAGCATCTTTTGCATTATAGATGCTATAGACGCTTGACCTGAAAAAACAAATGCAAAAATGCTGTTCTTAAGGTGTACATTATAGGAATTCCTGGCCTTTCAGTCTGACACTAAGCATGGGCTCAGTGGCTGTGGTTTTCATTGCCGTCTTTATCAGACACAGGCCAAACTGTGACAGCAACACAAAAATAATCTTTGAAAATGGCGCTCAAGCACTCCAGGGCCTGATGAATAAATAACCTGCGTTCCCGACGCCGGCAGCTGTTCTGTTGTATATGTTGAGGCAGCAAAAGGAGGGAAAATAAATACATTAAGGAAATGCTGAGAGACATGCACCCCATCACTCCTCACGCATTTCCCCTGTGCTCCAAACGCTGAAGGACAAAGCATGTCGTGTGTAGAATGCATTTCTCCAGGCAAAGGTATATAGGTTATGTTCGTGCTGATTGCTTTAGTAGCACTCAGCTCCTCTATGGTTTATGTAGATCAAGAGATGCTGTCATATTATGGCTAGTTCTGTGAAATCAAAAATTTGTCATGAGTGGAACGTTTGGGGTAAAAGAGCAGACCCATTTTGGTGTTGGCATAACATTAGATGTGCAAAAGTTATTTTACGTTCATAGAAAGCCAATGCAAAGAATGCATCTACTTTAAATGTTTTAAATAACTTCTGTGAAAATAAGATATGAAATGTGCCATTGCCATTCATTGTAACAGATATGTAAAATACTCAAATATACTTTTTCTGACCTTTGCTTATAAAATATTGAAGAATAAGTGATCTTTCTAAATATTATTATATTTTAAATGATCAAAAAGTTATTGCTGAGAAATGGGTAAAATCTAGTTCTTTGAAGGATAGTTGCAAAGTATGAAGATTCAAAATGATAATTAATGAGTATTTTGGGGCTGCATCATTTGTCTTTGATTTATTACCAGACATTTTCTGAAATCACAGGTCAGAAAAAATTCTAACAAATGTAACATAAAAAAAATATTTCTGTATGTGCTCAAAACACACAGAGAAAAAGATCAATAGTTGTTAATAAATAAAATAAATGAAAAAAATGACTTTTTAAATTTGGAATGGTCCACTAATGACCAACTATGATTATAAATGTTCAATGTTCAATGAATAAAGCTAAAATCAAAAAGTAAAACTATCAGTATTAAAAGTATAGTTTTTTTTTGTTTTTTTTGAAAGAACAGTAAATGGACGCATATGTGAGTAAAGGCCCTGGTATTTTTTTTACAAACACAAAAAACAAAACATTTTTGCTGCTTGGTCAAACTACTTATTTATAATAAGCTGAATCAACACACTTCTTGAGGGTTTTTGTGGGATTACTTAATTGTTTTATGTTCAAACAACTTAAATTTGTACAAACAATTAAGTTAAATTAAATTAAGTTAAATGTGTTGAGACAACATAGAGGAATTGTGTGGAACACTGCATTGTTTACTGAAATCAGAGAATGAACAGAAATGACAATTTCGAATCGGTCCAAAATGAAGTCCATTTTGAGATTGCTCAGGCAGTTGTAAACAGCTTACTAAAGTGAACTTTTTGGGGAAGATCGTTTTAGTTGAACCTTTTAAACACCTGTGAGCTATCATTGGTGGATGGCATATTGGTGGGTGTGTTCTGGAACTCTATTGACGTGCAATTGATTTGTATCAACATCCAACACAACAACACCAATAATCAGCATGTTTCCTATATATTTATATTTATATATATATAGATGTCGACCTACCGTTCT
>CAIGQW010016711.1:0-13930 GCA_903798125.1 Danio choprae
ACTGTGTGAACGATATCCTTGTCTCTGCCTTCTGTGATCCGTGACAGGATACCGGACCCGCAAAACATTCCCGGAGATATGGACGGTCTCGCTAATACTTCCGGGATTGCCGCTGATTCATACCCGGAAGCAGCGGCAGCGAGCCAACAGCTAACAAATCCTCCAGTCAACCCACTCGCTATGGCGAGCTCAGCCCTGTCTCGTCCCGCCAACTATGCTGGCGATCCTAGTACCTGTGCTGGATTTGTGCTGCAATGCTCTCTTTATATCGAGACCAATTCCCGATCCTTCCCTAACGAAATTTCTAAGATCGCCTTTCTAATATCCCTCCTCACTGGCCGAGCTCTGCAATGGGCTGACGCCCTCTGGAACGCCCGCAACCCGGTTCTCCATTCCTATCACTCCTTCACCCAGCACTTCAAGGAAGTTTTTGGTATTGCACTCACCCCTCTGTCTGTCCACGATGAACTCATTTCACTAAATCAAGGAAAACTCACCATCCACGAGTACACTCTACAGTTCCGCACTCTCGCCGCCAGTAGTGGGTGGAACCAGGTAGCGTTACTAGCCGCTTATCGTCAAGGACTCACACCCAACGTTCGCCAACACATGGTGATATATGACGACAACGCTGACCTCGAGGTTTTCATCAAGAAGGCTATTAGCGTCTCACAGCACCTCAACGCTTGCTCCACCCCTACTGGTCATCATCGAGCACCATCTCATCATCCTCTCTCACCGCCACTCACCACCATTGACACCCCTAGTCTTCGTCACTCCTCACCGTCTCCTCTCGACCTAGAAGAGCCTATGATTACGGACGCCTACCATCTCACTTCAGCAGAACGCAACAGACGACTTCGTCTCCAGCTCTGCCTATACTGTGGAGAGGCATCCCATCTCATCGCAGGCTGCCCTGTTCGTCCTCCTCGTCCAATGGTGAGTGCCTGTTCCATCACTCCTTCAATCTGTAACATTCCTCATCTACAAGCAACCCTAACCATAAACTCTTGTGATTTTCCCATCAACGTCCTGGTGGACTCCGGAGCCGCTGGAAACTTCATCTCCACGAATTTCATAAGCAAACATCGCATCCCTACAGTCGTTAATGAAACCCGGTACCAGATTTACACTATCCAGAACTCACCATTGGGCGATGGCCAGATCACCCGCCGGACCCGCCCCGTTACTCTGCTGATTTCACCGAGCCACCAAGAAAAACTCCACCTTCTGGTCTTACCCAGGGCTAACGTCGACGTTGTGTTGGGCCGACCTTGGCTGATCCAACACCAACCAACCATCGACTGGAGCACGGGGCAGATCCTCAGCTGGAGCAAGACCTGCAAGGACCACACTCATGACCCACCTAACAACCAACCTTCTCTTCCCCTTCACTCAACCGCCTTGGATCACCTCACTCAGCACGTTCCTCCCACCTACCACTCGTTCCTGGATGTCTTTAGTAAGGAACGTGCTACACAACTTCCTCCTCACCGGCCCTGCGACTGTAGCATCGACCTGCTGCCCAATGCTAAACTACCACACGGTCGCATCTACCCACTTTCCCGTCCTGAACACGAGGCGATGGAGAGCTATATCCACGAAGCCATCTCCCAGGGTTTCATCCGGCCATCCAAGTCTCCTGCCGCATCGAGCTTCTTCTTCGTTTCCAAGAAGGACGGAGGGCTTAGACCCTGTATCGATTATCGGGTGTTGAACGAAGCTACGGTGAAATTCGCTTACCCTCTGCCACTGGTACCAGCAGCCCTTGAGGAGCTCCGGGAGGCGCGAGTTTTTAGTAAGCTGGATCTCCGCAGCGCGTACAACCTAATCCGTATTCGAGAGGGAGATGAGTGGAAAACCGCCTTCATAACCCCTACTGGCCACTACGAATATCTAGTGATGCCCTATGGGTTAGCAAACAGTCCATCGGTGTTCCAGAATTATATGAATGAAATCTTCCGGGATCTCCTCCACAAATGTGTCATTGTATACATCGACGATATCCTCATCTATTCCCGTAACCTCGAAGACCACCAAAATCAAGTCTGCCAAGTGTTGCGTCGTCTTCGCAAGCACCAACTCTACCTAAAGGCCGAAAAATGCGAGTTCCATCAATCCACCATCTCCTTTCTCGGTTATGTGATCTCCGCTGCGGGGGTCCAGATGGAAAAAGCCAAAGTAGACGCTGTAACCAACTGGAAAGTGCCTCAAACCGTCAAGGAGCTCCAGCGCTTCCTAGGGTTCGCCAACTTCTACCGACGCTTCATCAAGAATTACAGCTCAGTATCAGCACCCTTGTCATCTCTCCTCAAGGGGGGTCGAAGAACCATCGCCTGGAGCTCCGAGGCGGATCGCGCCTTCCGACTCCTCAAGAGCAAGTTTACCGCAGCACCCATCCTCAAACACCCAGATCCTACACGGCCCTTCGTTGTAGAAGTCGATGCGGCAGACATAGGAGTGGGGGCCGTACTCTCCCAGTGGTCGGACAAACCCAAAGCTCTCCATCCGTGTGCGTACTATTCCCGCAAGCTTAGTCCTGCAGAACAGAATTATGGCATAGGGGACCGTGAATTACTGGCTATTAAACTGGCCCTCGAGGAATGGCGGCATTGGCTGGAAGGAGCACAATTTCCCTTTTCGGTGATTACGGACCATAAAAATCTTCAATATCTACGCAATGCCCAACGCCTGAATGCTCGTCAAGCTCGGTGGTCTCTGTTCTTCGCCAGATTCAACTTTTCCATCACGTACCAGCCTGGGAGTAAAAACTGTAAAGCGGACGCCCTTTCCCGCCTACACTCACCAGATCCTGTTCAAGACGCTCCCGAGCCTATCTTACCACCATCCATATCCATTGCTCCGATCCTATGGAAAATTGATGAAGAAATCCGAGCCGCCACACTCGAGGAGCCAGCCCCTCCGGGTCTTCCTAACGGGTTGTCCTACGTACCATCTCGTCACCGTCTCACCCTCATCGACAGTACGCACACCTCCCTCGGTTCAGGGCACCCGGGCAGCAGGCGAACCCTCTCGCTCCTACGTGGGAAATACTGGTGGCCTGGTATGGCCAAGGACGTAGCCCAGTATGTTCGGGGGTGTTCGGTCTGCGCCGTTACCACCACTCCTCACCGCCTTCCTGAAGGCAAACTCCAACCTTTACCAATTCCCCGCCGACCCTGGACCCACATCGGAATAGACTTCGCCACAGATTTACCTCCATCTCAGGGTCACACCACCATATTGGTGGTCGTCGACAGATTCTCCAAACAATGTAAGCTCATCCCACTCAAAGCTCTACCTACCGCCTTGGAAACCGCCGAAGCACTGTTCAACCACGTCTTCCGCAACTATGGTCTCCCCGAAAACATCGTCTCCGACAGAGGACCACAATTTATTTCCAGGGTCTGGCGGGCCTTCTTCCAGTTACTTGGCACATCTATCAGTCTCTCATCCGGCTACCATCCTCAAACTAACGGGCAGACCGAGCGTAAGATTCAAGAGATTTCACGCTACCTCCGAACCTACTGTGCCAATCACCAGAATTCCTGGAGCCAGTACTTACCGTGGGCAGAGTACGCCCAGAATTCCCTTCGCCAAGCTTCTACTGGACTAACCCCCTTTCAGTGCGTTCTAGGGTACCAACCCTCACTGTTCCCATGGACCGGCGAAGCCTCTGAAGTGCCCGCGGTAAACCACTGGTTCCAGGAGAGCGAGAGGGTATGGGACTCAGCCCACGTCCATCTCCAACGGGCAGTGCGGAGACACACCGAAGCCGCCAACCGCCGTAGATTACCCAACCCAGTATACCATCCCGGGGACAAGGTGTGGTTGTCGACTCAAAACATCCGTCTCCGGCTGCCCTGTAGAAAGCTGAGTCCCCGCTACATAGGGCCGTACACAATCCACTCCCAGATTAACCCTGTCACCTACCGCCTCAACCTGCCACCTCACTCCCGTATCCCTTCTGCCTTTCATGTCTCTCTCCTTAAACCCTTCACTGATCCCGTCTCTCCTCCTTCCACAGACCCAGAGCTGCCTCCCCCTCCAGCGCAACCCGAAGTCTTGGGTGAGAACATCTACCAGGTCAAAGAAATCCTCAACTCCCGGCGGCGGGACGGCCGGATCGAGTATCTAATCGACTGGGAAGGATTCGGCCCCGAGGAGCGGTCATGGACACCTCGGGAGGACATCCTAGATCCCACTCTCCTCGAAGAATTTCACCAGCAACATCCCAACCGTCCCGCTCCTCGAGGCCGCGGTCGTCCACGTCGCCGGTCCAGGGTGCCAGGAGTCACCCGTGGAGGGGGGGGTACTGTCACACCCCCTGCACGTTCTGTCAGCCCCGATCACCAGTCACACTCTCCAGCCACTACACAACGCACTCACTCACCTGATTATTAATCACACACACCTGTTCACTAATCACACTCACCTGCTCCAGTCATCACCACCGCACTATATAGCCTCACCCTCTCCAGTCCCTCATTGTCCGGTATCTTCTTCACTTGGTCGCAACTCTCTCTGTCTGCTCATCTCGATCATCCGCCAAGGCTATCTGTGACTCATCTTACCCAGAGACTAACCCCTGTCATCGGCTTGCTCTACTTAAGGGAAGTGATTCTATTGACTCTGTTGAACTGCTTGCATGCACCGATCGGTGCGAAGATAGACTTGTGTTTAATAAACACTGTGTGAACGATATCCTTGTCTCTGCCTTCTGTGATCCGTGACAGCCGGTAAATAACATTTTTTCACATTTTTCTGGATGATTGCATAAACAAAAGGCAAACACATAAAGTGAAAAACTGATTTTATTTAATTGTTTTATTTAAACGTTAACCATTTTTGAACAGTTTGTGTCCGGCAGCAAGCTTTATGAAGTGGTTCAACCAGTGGAAAAATACATAATTTATCAGCTTAAAGATATCAGCCTAATTTTGTTATGGAACCAATAACAGTAACATAGCAAATAGCATTTAGCAGCTCATATCAATATGTACATCCTTACATTAAATGTATATTCTGATTTGCCACATTTGCAATATTAAAGGGATAATTCACCCAAAAAGTTCCTTTTAATTTAGGTGACGCAGTTTGTTGATAAATATTGTTTGATATAGCGTCACCAGCACTTGCACTTTCATCATCAAAAGCATACAATCAGACTACATTCGCTGAAGAATGCACAATGCGACAAGAACTGCTTGACCAGGCTCTGGATTAAAGCTAATAATATTGTGAATAATGTTCCATTTCTAAGAAACCTATCATCATTCACTGCCATTATATGAATCGCCAAGGTTTCAGCTAAAAATCTTCTTTAAAGTTCTACTGAATAAAAAGAGTCACCTACATCTTAAATGACCTGTGGGTGAGTAAATTAACAGGGAATTTTCATTTTTGGGTGAACTATGCATTCATTCATTCATTCATTTTCATTTCGGCTTAGTCCCTTTATTAATCTGGGGTCGCCACAGCGGAATGAACCGCCAACTTATCCAGCATATGTTTTACGCAGCGGATGCCCTTCCAGCTACAACCTATCTCTGGGAAACATCCATACACACCCCTTCACACTCATACACTACGGACAATTTAGTCTACCCAATTCACCTGTACCGCATGTCTTTGGACTTGTGGGGGAAACCGGAGCACCCGGAGGAAACCCACGCCAACACAGGGAGAACATGCAAACTCCACACAGAAACGCCAACTGACCCAGCCGAGGCTTGAACCAGCGACCTTCTTGCTGTGAGGCGAACGTGCTACCCACTGCGCCACTGAGGCATTTTAGATTATTATTATTATTATTATTATTATTATTATTATTATTATTATTATTAAAGGGCATTTTGCCTCATTAAGTTGTAGGGTATGTTTTGTTAATTTTGTTGCCATTTTGTTGCATTTCTGATCAGATTTTTTTAAATCTGTCTTATGGTCTATCAGGCTTTTATTATGCTACAGTTGACATTTTGGGATAATGTAAGAAGTACATATTTTGGATATTTTAATAAAAATATTAAACTAAAACTAGTACCGTAATGTCAACTATTATCACACGGTTTTAAAGTAAACCTATTATGCCCTTTTTACTAGATGTAAAATAAGTCTCTGATGTCCCTAGTGAAGTTTCAGCTCAAAATATCACACAAATAATGATTTATAACTCTTTGAAACTGCCCCTTTTAGGCTTTGATCCTATTTGTGCCATTTTGGTGTCTGTCGCTTTAAATTCAAATGGGATTGTGCGGAGCTACAAATGTGTCAGCATAGTGGCAGATTAAAAAACAAGACTAATGTCCTATGCTAATGAGGGAGAGATTGTGACTAATGGGCAGGACTTTCCCCCTCTGGTGACATGTGCAAAGGCAGAATGTCAATCAAAGTGTTTCTGCAGATTATAAAAATAAAATGACTATTAGAAGGTGGTTATAATCACAGACTGTTGCCACACAACTGTGTTTAAATTATTTATAAAAGAGGGTTTTGCACAATGCGTCATCTTTATCTGTGAATCAGAGACTTTTAAGCCAAATTCTATGTCATACTTGCTCTAATGAAAATTAAATATCCATGTTTTGGTGGCGTAACATTAGTGATAGTTCTCATGTGTGTTGCCATATGGAGTTCTGAACAGAGACAATTTTCGACTAAGGTACAAGTAGAAGATAATTTGAGCTATTTAAACCACACTATATATACTCCAGTTCCTGATAAATGCATACTTGCATTTCACGCTAGATGAGTGTTTATTTTTGACCCACTCTAAAATGCCCTGCAGAGGCAGGTGAAGGGTGCACAGCGGAGGGAGCTGAAGATACCATCATGCCATTGAAAAAGCAACATGTGCTACCATTATCCCCTCATGTCTCCCAAGGTTTAAAAAAAAAAAGTGACTGTTTTTTGTCCGATTCATTATTTAGAGAGTAGCAGAGCTAAGGAGAGGCACCATAGTGTGACACAGTAGGATCTCCATCATTTGTCTTGTCTCAGTCACCACATGCTGCGATAGAATCAAAAATGAATAGAAGGAAAGGCTAAAAATCCTGAAACAGGAGGATGTGGGTAAAAAAGCCAAGCAGGAGGAATAACAAGAAGCAAAATAGGTGTTTCTGCTCGTAAAATGTCAGGTGTACTTTACAATTTTTAACTGACGTCTGAGATGAAATATAATTTGTGTGAAAAACATTTTTTATGAGGCACATAAAAATAGCTAAATCAATTGTTCATAGCCCAAGGATAAAAGCTTGAAGGCATTTGTAACCTTTTCACCCTGTGAGTGGCACGCCATGAATTTAAGCTGCAGAACGCACTACCATAAGGTGTTGATTTAATTAGGATCCTCCCCATGTAAAGCTGTTGCAAACTGAGGGTGTGTGTATGTGATGAAAAAATTCCTTTTTCAGAGGCATTTTACCTTTATAAGAGTGTTTGTTTTCTTAATTAAATCTGTGCTGTCTATTGTGTCAAATTCAAACTACAAAAAAAGCATAGTTCACCCAGAAATGTAAATGACTCTTCACTCATCCTCAAATGGTTCCAAACCTTTATGTGTTTCCTTGTTTCTTTTGAACATAAAAACAAATACCATGAAAGTCAATGGTTTCCGCTTTCCAAGATTTATTCAAAATTACTTATTTTGTGTTCAACAGAACAAAGAAACTCAAACAGGTTTGTGGCAAGTAAAAGTTGAGTAAATGATGACATTATTTTTAGTTTTAGGTGAACTATCCCTTTAACCAATAACCTCAATTAAACAGCATACTGTATACAATGTAACTGTTATCTACTACAACAAACTCAAATTATATATTTAAACATTTAACCCTTGTGTATTGTTCTAATTTACTACCTTTTCGTTATGTTGGTGGTTGTCTTTGCCCCATTGACTTCTATTATAACAACATTTTTTGATTACAACTGAAATCACACTAAATTCCACATTTGTTTCACATGAAAATGTTCCAAAACTTATGTATACCATGTGTTCAACATGTCATTCAAATGTGATTTTACCATGTGAGGTTCATGTGGTCTTTTATTCATTCATTCATTTTCCTTCGGCTTAGTCCCTTATTTATCAGGGGTCGCCACGGCAGAATGAACCACCAACTATTTCAGCATATGTTTAACGCAGCGGATGCCCTTCAAGCTGCAACCCAGTATTGGGAAACACCCATACACTCACATTCACACATGCACTCATACACTATGGACAATTTTGTTTATCCAATTCACCTATAGCGCATGTCTTTGGACTATGATTGAAACCGGAGCACCCGGAGGAAACCCACGCGAACACAGGGAGAACATGCAAACTCCACACAGAAATACTGGCCCAGCCGTGACTCGAACCAGCAACCTTCTTGCTGTGAGGCGACAGTGGTAACCATTGAGCCACCATGCCACCTTGTCTTTCTATTATCTTAAATTTGTGGGGCATTTTTGGTAATTTTGGTGTCATCAAGTCTCTGTGAATTTCTTGTCCTGCTACAGTATCACAGGTTTGTTTTTTGTTTCTTTTTTTACTCCAATCATATCTTCTGTATTATATTAGGCTACAGACCATAAATGTGCAGCAAATTTATGCATCTCAGTGAATAAGTTTAATTTCCTTTGTTGAATTAAAGAGTGACAATATTCATATACATATAAATAAATATTGATATCCCTGGTAGACAGGCCATTTAAATATACATCAAGGTGTTAAAAGAACAGCCTTTCTGCATTACAAAAACAATGATCTCTATCTTTTCCCAGCATTGTGATCCTGGGCAGCCATTAAACACTAAACTATGGTATACAAATATTGAATTGGTTCAACAAGAAAGCCTTTTTTGAAGCTGTACAACAAAAAGGCAGGCCAGAAAGGGCAAATGTAGAAAATCGAAATGTTTTTACTACACAAAACAGTTGCAACGGCCTCGATTACAGTGCTTTTGGAGCTCGCATCTGATTGACTAAAGGGACATATAAGAGGTCCACACACAAAAATCCAGGGCGATTCACACGTGAAAAAAATATTTGCACATTTGCAGTCACGATGAACTTATAAATTTTAAACATTTAAAACATTTTGTAAACTTTTATACATTTGTAAAATATGTTTTGCATTTGTGAAACGTATTTCATGAATGTGAATTTTGATTTTGTGCACGTCAATTTGGTTTCATGCATGGGAACTGGGCTACGAACGTCTACATTGTGTTTTTTGCGTGAATTCTTTGTGAGACTTTTCTAGCTCCACACAAAGGCACCTGATATATCAGACAGAATGAATGCTGATCTTCTTATATCTCCTGCCAGCTGCCCCTGAGCACAACGGATCACAAAGGATCAAACTTCCCTCTCTATCACGCAGAGATGTGAAGTGTTTGCAATTATTACAGAGCAAAATAGAAACAAAACTGAGAACCTATGCAATTACATCTGCACAGCAGGGGTGCAAAATCTGTGAAATTAATGTTATTTACTTGCTGTATTTCTTGGGGTAGGGGGTACGAGGGGGTGCGTATCTCCATTTCTTCTTCATCAGCTGTTTCACAAGAGATCTCCTCTGTAGCACAGAAGAGAAAAACACAAACTTTACTGAATTTGCTGACAAAGACACTATAAAACAAAATGTTAGTTTTTTACATAACACATTGATTAACTAAAAGCATTTTAAAAATGCAAGTCATGTAATAAAATAAAAGGGAATAAAATGGGCTATAAAAAGTCTTAGACTTACTGCCAAGGCAACATTTTTATTTTGTTACACTAGAGATTTTTTAAGACATTTAAGACCTTTCTGAGACCAAGTACGCAATATGTAATAAACAATTTGAAGGGAACACAATACATCAATTTGTCAAACTTTATACAGAACACAAAACGAGTACTGCAATTGAAGCAACACTTTGTACCAATCTCCATTACGTTTCCATTTATTTTCTAAAACAATACGTGCATATGCATCTTGATTTGAATTCTTTTTTGCACTGCATACAACATTTAATGATTTATAAATTTAAGTCATTATGATCTAATATAATGTTGTTAAAACTCTGTCATCAATTACTTATACTCCACTTCTTCCAAGTTTCTAAAATTCCCAACTAAATTACTTTATAAAATATTAGTAAAGCCTTAACTAAAAGTAAAATGTAAAAATGTATATGTATACAACAACCTGGCTATCGTATTCAAAGGCTGCCTTAATAAAGTATGCATCCTTTCCCCCATTAGCAAATTAGCAACACTACATACACAATACACGCTAGCTCCACATTGCACTTCACATATTTTGGAGACATTTCGGATTTGTTATAAATTAGTGAAAAGACTCATATTCAAAGCTAATCACATACCCATTATGTCCATCTGCAACAAAAACCGTTTAATTCGAGTTTTTGAAGTCGCGTGAAAAACACGCTTTAAAAGTGAAACTCCAGCGTTGTGTAGTCGCCATAACGACTACGCGGGCTTTACGCAAACGGCGTAGAGCTGAGGAGGACGCTCTTTGAACTGCTCGGTCATTCAGAGCGCATGAGAGAGGGATTCATTTCCTCAACCCACGCATTTACAGAACTGTATTTATTTAAAGATTGTCCTTAGATATAGTCGTGTTCGTGCTTCGGCTGTATGACAATGCAGGTCAATGAACTCTGCGTGGCGTTTGATCGTGACTCGTCTGTAAAAATGCAGATTAGCTCGACTGCTCTGTGTGCATTCGTGATGGCTGGGCTGCGTTTACAGCTGAGAAGCAAGGATGTGTATGTGATAAAACTGATACGAGTGGGCTTTGAGGGGATTTTTGCGAGAAAATCCTCGAAACCCCGACCTTATTTGTCTCTCTGCGATAAATCCTGGGAGACACGCAAAGTGCAGGCTGTCAGGATTTACTCTCGAGCTCTTTCTGCTCGTAATGATCATCTTTAGGTTTTATTCAGTCAGGGTTGAATAGCAGTGATCCAAATACCGCAGTACATAATTAATTCGGAGAATTATAAAATAGAATAAAGCAGTATTAGTATTATGATTATTATAAGAAACAGTAGGGTATTGGTAAGAGTCTATATCTGTTGATTGTTTGTTGTGTTGATCCAATAAAGAGCAAGCACTGTTTAATGGCAGTGCGCCAGGAGGGAATGGGAAGCTTGCGTTTATAGAGTTCATCCAGGCACGCTATGTGTATGGGGAAGTGTGTAATGTAAATAGAAGCTTGCCGAAAGGACAAGTCACTGAATGAGTGTGTTTGCGTGCGTGAGGATGTGACTGAGAGTGTGCGTGCGATCCCTTCTGCGTTCTGGGGCGTAAATTGCGTCTGCGTGACAGTGCGGAAGGAATGGGTGGAGTCTAGAAAAACGAAAATGCACTGAGGTTTATTTATCTGCCAAATACACAATAATTTCGTTGTCATGGAGATGTTCTTATAATTTGCACAGCTTTATATCATATTTTATATTCTGATTTCCTTGTATTTTGTTTATAGTATTATGAATGATTGATTGACTGTATATATATATATTAAATTCATTTAATTCCTCAAAAATCTACACACAATACCCCATAATGACAATGTGAAAAAAAAAATTTAAATTGTTGTAAATTTATTAAAAATAAAAAACCTGAAAAATCACATTTACATAAGTATTCACAGCCTTTGCTCAATACTTTGTTGATGCACCTTTGGCAGCAATTACAGCCTCAAGTCTTTTTAAATATGATGCCACAAGCTTGACACACCTGTCTTTGGGCATTTTTGCCCATTCCTCTTTGCAGTACTTTACAAGCTCTATCAGGTTGGATAGGAAGCGACGGTCTAAAGCCATTTTCTGATCTCTCCAGAGATGTTCAATGGGATTTAGGTCTGGGCTCTGGCTGGGCCACTCACCGAGTTGTTGTGAAGCCACTCCATTGATATTTTGGCGATGTGCCAAAATATCCATTGATATTGTCCTGCTGGAAGATGAACTGTCACCCAGTCTGAGGTCAAGAGCACTCTGAAGCAGGTTTTCATTCAGGATGTCTCTGTACATTGCTGCATTCATCTTTCCCTCTATTCTGACTAGTCTTGCAGTTCCTGCTGCTGAAAAACATCCCCATAGCATGATGCTTTCACCACCATGCTTCACTGTAGGGATGGTATTAGCCTTAGTGATGAGCGGTGCCTGGTTTTCTCCAAATGTAACGCCTGGCATTCACTCCAAAGAGATTAGAGAATTTTGTTTCTTATGGTCTGAGAGTCCTTTAGATGCCTTTTGGCAAATTCCAGGTGGGCTGCTATGTGCCCTTTACTAAAGAGTGGCTTCCGTCTGGCCATTCTACCATACAGGCCTGATTGGTGGATTGTTGCACAGATGGTTGTCCTTCTGTAAGGTTCTCCTCTCTCCACAGAAGAACGCTGGAGCTCAGACAGAGTGACCAGCGGGTTATTGATTACCTCCCTTAGGCCCTTCTCCCCCGATCACTTAGCTTAGATGGCCAGCCAGCTCTAGGAAGAGTCCTGATGGTTCCAAACATCTTCAACTTACGGATGATGGAGGCCACTGTGCTCATTGGAACTTTCAGAGCAGCAGAAATTTTTCTGTAACCTTCCCCACCCTTGTGCCTCGAGACCATCCTGTCTCGGAGGTCTACAGACAATTCCTTTGTCTTCATCCTTGGTTTGTTTTTTGACATGCACTGTCAACCCTGGAACCTTATATAGACGTATACTTTTCAAATACATGTTCAATCAACTAGATTTACCACAGGTGAACTCCAGTTAAGCTGCTGAAACATCTCAAGAATGATCTGTGGAAACAGAATGTACCTCAACAGAATGAGCTCAATTTAGAGCTTCATGGCAAAGGCTGTGAATACTTATGTACATGTGATTTTTCAGGTTTTTTTATTTTAAATATAATAATATATTTAATAATAATATATATATATAATAATATTATATATATGAGCAATATCACTCTCGTTGTAGTGCGATGTGGCGAGTGTGGTTTTGCGTTTATACAACAGTTCAACGGAATAATCGTGTGTATCAAAAAGAAAATCAAACATGGAGAGTCTCAAAATCCTTTTGTAAGAGGAACTACTTTCTTCCGCCATTCATTCACATCTGCAGCTGATATCAGAACAGCAGGAACCGTTGCTACTTCACAAACGTCACTTTAGAGCTAGTGTTTGAATGATTTCTCTAGCGTAATGTCTAAAGTGATGACAAAACAGGTGATTTTGCTCACATTTTAAGATTATAAGGCTAAACATTTAAATTTACATGATTACATGGCTAAATTAGAATTTGAAAGACATGCGGTGTAAGTGATTTGGGTAAACAAAATTGGCCATATTGTGTGAATGTGAAAGTGTATGGGTGTTTCCCAGTACTGGGATGCGGCTGGAAAGGCATCCTCTACGTAAAACATATGCTGAAATAGTTGGCAGTTTATTCTGCTGTGGCGACCCCTGATAAATAAGGGACTAAGCCAAAGGAAAATGAATAAATGAAATAAAATTATTAGTTATGTTTTTTTATTTTTATTAATTAATAATTGGGCCTCACAGTGGCGCAGTGGGTAGCACGTTCGCCTCACAGCAAGAAGGTTGCTGGTTCGAGCCTCGGCTGGGTCAGTTTGCGTTTCTGTGTGGAGTTTGCATGTTCTCCCCATGTTGGCGTGGGTTTCCTCCGGGTGCTCCGGTTTCCCCCACAAGTCCAAAGACATGCGATATAGGTGAATTGGGTAAGCTAAATTGTCCGTAGTGTATGTGTGTGAATGAGAGTGTGTGGATGTTTCCCAGTGATGGGTTACAGCTGGAAGGGCATCCACTGTGTAAAACATATGCTGGATAAGTTGTTGGTTCATTCCGCTGTGGCGACCCCAGATAAATAAAGGGACTAAGCCGAAATGAAAATGAATAAATGAATATATATATATATATATATATA
>CAIGQW010016716.1:0-11869 GCA_903798125.1 Danio choprae
TTGTTTGTTTTTTTTGTTTTTTTAAAGAAAATAAATTTCTTTACAGTCCACTACAGTGGATGGTGGAGTTGAGTTCAATTCAAGTTAATTTGCATAGTGCTTTTTGCAATAATTTTTGGTTCAAAGCAGCTTTACAAAAGGTGCACATTATTGTCTTAACATTCCCACTTATTTGCACTGGTGCAATAAACTAAAAACAACTGAAAATGTTTCTGTTTAGTTAAAACAGAAAAGGGTAGTTTAGTTAAATTATGTTGCCAAAGTTTTCCTTTCGGGACATAATTTTAAAGTTGGAAAAAGAAAAGTGTAATATAATTAAAAATCACAGTAATATTCCATTGTAACACAAGTATTGTGATAATGTCTAATCATGGGTACTCTGGTGAGTCTCATCCCTAGAGGGGGCAGAAAAAAATATGATTATGTTACACTATGCCTACACCTGACATGGGTAGAAAGAGAAGGTTGTTGCATCTGCTGTAGACAATGTTGGGGTCACAACAAAGCCAAGGTCATATATTGTGTACATTTTGACACTGTGTTACTAAATCTTGTACTCCTCTGAGGCATCTCTACTGTACAGTATATACTTGTTTCTTGCCAGGAGTAATGTTTTGTATGCATCTCTATCGTATTAATCATGCCCTACTACCAGTCAAACTGGTGGGTGGAGCTAAAGAGACAATAATGTAGAAGTAGGCATTGATCTTCCACAGAGATGGTCTTTCATCACACTGCTACATCATTCTGAGACAAAATCTAAGAGATATGACAGCTTATTTTAATAAAACCAGTCTAATAAGGATGATTTGAGTTCAGAAACTGACAGTATGGATTAGTAGGGATGTAACAATGACAAGAAATCTCAAAATAAAAATGTGCACGTTTATCGATGATGTAAATGATATGATTTGCGATATTGTGCTTGTTTTATTGAAGGGTCTGCTTAAGGTTTAATTCACCCCAAAATGTAAATTCCGTCTTTATGTACTGTGTTGGATAATGGCATTTCGTGGCTGCAAAATTGCACATTGAGTTGACACACATAGGTTTGTTTACCATGGAGTGAGAGGACACACGGAGGGAGGTATGATTACTGCAAGCATTTTATATGGTTTATTCTTTCATAGCAAACACAAAGAGTTGTGCATACTGCTTTTCTGTATTCACAGTGTGAGTGTTCTGCAAGAGAATAAATGTGGACAGAGTGTCAGTGGTAGTATAAACTAGTCTAGCTTATGCAATAAATTTGAACAGAAATCTGATAATGTCAAATGTCTGGCATTTTACCTGTGAAAATTATCTATTTATTTTCTAATTATTTATATACATCCAGTTTAATTAATAATTAATCTTCAGAATTGAGGATCAGGACCTATTTAAAGTCTATTCAAATCTGCCACCCCAAGTCTATGCGAAATGTATCATTTTAATCAACAGTAAGACTACATATTATAATTTTATTATTGTTTTTTTACCATATATTTAAAAAAAAAAACAATAATTCGTTTTTTTTTATAGCATGCAATATTGAGATAATCTTGTATTGTGTGTTCAGTACATAGACTGTAAAAGATATGGACGTAGTATCTGTGACGTCACCCATAGGTTTCTGAAGGGCACAAATGAAGCTACAAGTGGGCTTGGCCAACCGACGCCATTTTGTTTGCGCATCATCGCTCCAACCGGGGGTAACCAAATAAGGGCAAAGAGGCGGAGCATGAGAAAACACTGTTGTAATACACGAAACATTGTTCTTATGATGCTTTTCTACAGGAGGAAAACGCTGTCAAATTCTGTCAGATCTGTCAGACTCTGGAGTGCATTCAAGTTCTAAAGAAAAATATAAATGATAAATGATCTTAAATAAAACAAATACATTTAAATTAAAAGTATATAATTTCTCTCACCTGGGAAATGGAGGCCACGTGAATGGTTTGTGAGCACAATTAAGTGCACACAGCATGCCATATCATCTAATAATTGTAAGAAATAATTCCAAAAAGCAACTGACTGTGTAAAGCCACATAAAACAAAAAGGCGATGTATATGCTGAGTTCAGCGGCTAATCAGCTGAGGTGAAGTGACGGTGGCCAGCGAGACCTAGCTGTCACTCAAGTGGCCACACCCTTAATTATGCAGACTTAATATAACTTAATATAAATGAAGCGGATGAGTTTTAAAAAAATCACCCTCCTTACAGTTGTCATGAAGGGTAATATTAGCTATATGAACCAAAATCGTTCATTGTACCAGACTGTAAACACCTTTTTTTCTGCTGTAAAGTTGGCCATTTTAACATTGGGCTTAATAAAAATCTGCTTTATTATGGAGCCAGGACTAGCGGAAGTTCGATAAATTGCAGTTTCAGTTACTTCCATATTTGCTTCACAAGGGAGAGTGGGAGGTTGCCGCTTGGTTCAGTATCAAGATATGTATTGAATTGTGACATGAGTGTATCGTTACACCCCTACAGATTAGTACAATGATTTCTCAATTTACAATCTCTTTGTCTCTTTTTTGATCCTCCTCTCTTATTATGGTAGTCTAGTTGAGATTCCTTTAAGAGTTGTTAATACAGCAACACCATTGTATCATGTAATTGGCCATCTGTTATTTAATGGTATTTTGTTCTTTGAGCCAGTCATGGCAGTTGTAATGTCTGATTCACATCTCTCTTTCAGTGTAGTCAAACTCAATTTCAGGCTTTTGTCCATGTTTCCTATAGGAGCGCATTATTATGCTGTACATATGTAAGAGCGCAGCAGATTTTACACCATAATCAATTCAGGACCTGACACACTTTTCGTTCAGCAGCCCACTTCTCATGACTCTGTTTGCTTGCTAACAGGCTTGAGTGAGGGTGCTTCATACTTTGAAAGTTTTTCTGAAATGATTTACATTGAAAGTCATTCAAAGTTTGCAGAGGAGGCAGTCTCACGAGGAGAGGAAAAACATCATAAGTGAGTCGGTCGGTAATTTGAATAGCCGAAGCGGCCGGTTTATCTAACTGCAATTTTTTGTGTGCTTCACTCTCATTAATCTCAAGTATTTCAATCAGTTTTGTCAGAAATGTAAAAATAATGTCTCCTCTATTTTTAGAAGACAAACACTCGTCGTTATTATTGAACAATGCAAGGAGCCCATTCAATATTGAACTTGAAATTTGATCCAACAGATATTATCCTATGATAATATACAGTTAATAATGTGAGAATTTCATTATTTGGAGCGAATGCATTTATGTATGACTCATCACAGTTAGGCTTATATTCAATAAACGGCCACATAAACTGGCCCCGGGGGCCCTGCAGATTTTTGAATACATATTATAAAAGAAAAGAAGCCAGCGAATGTGGCACGGTTTCAGGTTAGTCTTTCAAAAGATGAAGGAGCCTCAACATTTCTTTGATATGTTCAAAATGAAATTATAAATCGAGATTGGGGGTGGGAGGGGGTGCTGGGAAGAGGGGGAACATATTGCACCCATTCAAATCTAACTTTGTTCCCCAAACTGGAAGATTGGATTTTCTTTATTAAATTATCTCTCTTGTTCACACACTCAAGGGGGCCATTGGCTGTAGGCGCTGAAAGAAGGAGATGAGGGGGAGTGAAAAAAGCAAGCGAGAGGCGGAGGGGGGAAAGAATCTCGTCTGAGTTGTTGGATGCGAGGCTGGCATAATGCTGGTTTGGGGAGGAGAATGAAATGTTTTGTTCTGCTCATGCCCTTCTCTGGGAAGGGGTGAGTTTGGACTGCTTTTTTAAAACTGTCCGTCTCTTGTGTGAGACTTTGTTGTGTGCCAGCATCAGGCCTTGAGCCTCTCACCGCTCCGGGCCTTTGATGTAGCCCCGCTGTGCCGCCACCCCCTCGCAATCCGATTGGCGGACGGCAGGCGGGGCGGTGGGGCAGTGTGGGAGTGGAGGAGGGATGAAAGTGAGCGGGGCAGTGAGAGGGCACCTGCACACAGAGCCTGGCCTGTGCCTCCAGCACCATACTCTGACCGCACTGTGAACTTCTGTGTCAGCCACCATCACACGGTCGATGTGACCCCTCTCTCTTTCTCTCTGCTTTTCTCTCTCTGTCTTTCCCATTCACTCTCGCTCACTGTCACTTTGTCTGTTTGCGTCTCACTTTCTGTGCTTGAGTTTGGCTTCTTTTTCTTTATCTACACAGTGTATCGTTGGATGTATTTCTGATGTATTTTTGATTATAGGATAATCAAAATGTGTTAAATGAACTCTCCAAATAATCAGATAGCTCCTATTCTCTCCAGTGCTGGATCTAAATCCCTTTTTTTGTAATTTAACAACATGTATTTTCTATCATTCTTTCCAAATAACTATAAACGTGATGTGCCGTCACTGTTTTAACTAATGCGATTTTGTCAATCTCAGTTAGAATGGGTTAAAATTTCTTAATGAATAACAGTATTGAATGTTTGAGTTTATAGCTGTATAATGTTCAGCTATTGTTGGATTTTTTTTCTATTGTTGGATACATACAATACTTTTAGTACAGTATGTATTCATCTTTGTTAGTTCTTAACTCACAGTGCATTATCTAATGTTAAGCACAACTTTGGATTTTAATAATGCATTACATTATTGCTGTACAACTATTGCTCATACTTAGTTCATCTTAATAAATACAATAATGAAACCTGTGAAAAAAGTGACCATTTTATAATGTTGTGCAAACTGTTGTGCAAAATGTAATTCCATCATATATAAAAATGGGTATATACTGTAATATAAAGTTAAAGAATGCAATTTATTTCAAATATAGAAGACTTTAAATGTAAATATTTGATGTTACATTTGGCATATTACTATTTAATTTTTACTTGCAAATAAATAAATGAATTAATTAACCTGTTTTCCACAAACTTTTGAATTTAGTTTATATATCATTAACATATTTTAGGACAGAGTAATAATAAATAAATCTTTATGGCTGATGCCTTCTATTACACAAACTGTTGTATGCTTATCTATTTTGGAAAGTCAAAACTCAAATTGAGTTGGAACAATGTTCCTTCATTACTCCATTTAAAACTCACGATGCTCTAATGTAAGATGAAATGAACATTCAGATTCTTTGGCATAATGAGTCAGTATCTCTTTAATGTGAAGCAGATGAACACTGGCCAACATCTGTTAAGTTCCAACTGTAGGCTGATTTGCAGCTCTTGAGCTCCGTGGGAATTTGATTAACCATAAAATGGTGCATTATGTCACCCCTATTAGGGCCATTTAGTGTTGCCAGAAGGTCAGCACAAAAAAAAAGACCTCATCTTTACTTTTATTGAGACATCCCAGCAAAAAGGGCTCTGTTTCAGAACAGCTGTATTCCAGGAGAGGCTTCATCACAATGAACCTCTATGCACCCTCTTTCATCTCTCCTATCGCACTGCGGTCAGAGGAGCCTGTGATGTGCTCAGAAAAGGAGGAATGTTGGCTGAATTGGTGGAGTTTGTAAAAGAGAACTTGGTAGAACTTTTTAACATTCGTCATGTTGGATTTATTTTGACCAGATTGATGACGTTTGCCTCACAGTTGGTAGTGTTGGTAAAAAAAAATTCACTCGCATCTGGACATATTTCTTTCTTAAAAAATGAAAGCACAATCAGACAGAACCAAATAATTTGGCTAATATGAAATTATTGTGTCTGTGTGCTGTCCAATTAAAGGATTTCTCTACAAACATTTGTATGACCACATGGCATGAATAGAAGATCTTCAGTAATGCCTCAATGAGTTGCGACAGTGCACATTCAAATACTTCAAGTTGAGCTGGGCTGTAAATAACTATAATTTTACCTCAAATGGGGTCATTGGGCGAGCTCTTTCAGAGTGCCCATATGCAAGCCAGGCCTGCCTCTCAGGGAGCCCTTCATAATTAAGACCTCTCTTTCTGGTCAGGCCTCCTTTGAGGACACGTATCTTAAGCTGACCCTGCGCAAATGCAGTTGTAGCAAAGGTGACCCACTTGTAAATGAGGGTCGCGCTTCAGGTGGTGGGAGGTCACAGGGGTTGTGGCGGTTGGCTCTCTTTGTGCTCTGGGTCTTGGCCTCTTCTTCCACCCCCTCAGCAGAAATCTGTGTTCGATTGGGTTAGTGCCGATAACGTATGGAGCTGGAGGGCGCGCTGAGGGTCACCTCCGCAAACACGGAGATGTGAAAGGTGACAGACAGCAAGAGCAGAGCCAATAGAGACCACTGAGCATCTGTCACATCAGCCAGGCAAGAGTGTTTGCTCAGCAATCGTAGAGTGGATCATGTCTTAAAGATAGCTGGATGTAGGTTACAGGGACTGGATCACACTGTGACCTTTATATATTTTTACAAAAATCAGCTAGTGCTTGATTCATGTTCTTACATAATGCATGTTGCGTTCAGCATAAGTAGATGCATAAATGCAATACTGAAAGGAATATAGGCTGACAAGCACAGTTTACTTTCCTTTGCTAATATAGTTTTTTATTGAAACAAAGTTTGAGCTGGGCATATTGAAGAGCTTTTTTTTCACTTGTAAGCACTTGTATCCCATGAAGTGATGTTTTTTTTCATATATCTTGAAATTAATTTTGTGACATGAAAGAAGGTAAATATTAATTGTTAACTGAATATTTTGCCAAACTCCCACAAACATATCCCAAGTAATGTTAGAAGGGTAAATAATCTTTGCTTTAGAGTATGGTTTATTTATATGATCAGTGCTCAATGCTATATGTGTGCGTGTGTGTGTGCGTGTGTGTGTGTGCGTGTGTGTGTGTGTGCGTGTGTGTGTGCGTGTGTGTGTGCGTGTGTGTGTGTGTGTGTGTGTGTGTGTGTGTGCGTGTGTGTGTGTGTGTGTATGTATGTATGTATGTATATATTACTAATAGTAGTATTTATACTGTAGGTCTAATATGGTGTTTATAGTGGTATGCAATTGGATGTCGTCATCGCGATGACTTAAGCACTTCAGACACACTCTCCATCAAGTGGTAACATCGAAGGCCTGTGTGGATGGGCCATAAAGCCTGATGCATGAATATATGCACCAATTTAATGACACACATTAAGTTTAGTTCTTCATGATTTATGTTCACTTGAGACATAACTTCATTTTTTCAAAAATATTTGTCAAGATATTTTGACGTCTAAAATTGAATGTCTGTCCATTCACAGAGATGTGAAAGAGAATTAAAATCAGGGTTTGCACACTAAAACATGGCTGTCGTGGGATGCAGCAGTGGCCTGATTGGACCAGTGACAAATGCATTGACTGACTTTTCACACTGCGGCACCCGGACTTTTATTTTTGATGAGCCCTGACCACCATTCAAAAGTTTGAGCTCAATGTGAATTAAAAAAATAATAGTAATAACATCACTTTAAATCAGCAAGAATGCATTATATAGATCAGAAGTTAGATTAAGTAGAATACAGAAAATTAGTTGCAAAATATTGCTAATTAATTTCCTATTCTTAGATTTTTTCCACCAAGTTTCCACCAACATTATAAGTAGCACAACTTTTTAAGCACAGATTATATTTGTATCTTTGGATAAGATAAAATATTTGGATAAAATCTGGATGTTTATGTCTACTTTATACAAAACTCAATTTAATTGCATGTTAAGTATATTTCTTTCAATGTTTAGACAAAAAATAAAATGACCAAAAACTTTTTTTGTCTTATTACTCACATAAGCTATAATACAGCCACTTGCAATTATCAAGAAAACAAAGGATGCTCAGTGTGATTCTGATTCTTCTTCCCTCTTTCACTCTGTCGGCTGAGTGCAGACATCTTAAAGAGTGAAGGAGATCGGGGGGAAGTGTGAAAGTACTCCTGCATGGTCCCTCAGACTCTCATAGCAAAGTGTTCGAGCAAACAGCACTTAGGCCAAATCCCAAAGGCCGTGCCGAGTGCGGCCCAGCCCACATTAGCTCTCGCACAGCTCCCTGAAATGGACTCGGCTGAGCGGAATGAAGCCCATGAAGCAGCGTGCGCACCATGCCGAGGGCTTTATCAGGCATAGATCAATGGATGGCGGCATTCTCCTGGAGCTCCCGCGCTGCCAGGGCCAATACCGGGTCTTCTGGGAGTGGGGAGCAAATGGGGGGGAAGCTGGGAGTCATTGATAGGCTTAGTCCATGTTTGTGTTTGTGTGTTGTCAGAGGCGTGTGTGTGTGTTCAGCGATGTGAGTGTGTGTGTGTTACCCACTTTAATCAGGTTTTTCCAACAGCAAACACATAGTGGTTAGTGAAGCGTTGTGGGGCGGAGGAGCTTTTCTCTGGGGAACAAAAGCTAGGGAGACGTGTAGGAGGGTGTGTGCGGCCCACTCTGCCCACTTTCTCTATGTGCCACTCGGTTCAGCTGGCCAGCTCCAGAGGCCCCTGCCCTTCCAGCTGTAAAATTGGCTGACAGCGAGACTCCAAAGCCCCATACTCTTAGAAGGGTACACACTCAACTGCAGCATTTACCAGGCCTGATTGCCCCCTTAAGCAAGCATGCCTTTTTCTCAAACCTTAACCGCTATCACACATATGGAGATTACACTTGAAACAACAGCCCACGGTTGTGTTGGTTGCAAAACACAAGTGTTCTGTGTTTTTCAGCATGCTCAAGAGTCTGTTTTTTTTTTTTTTTTTGGTTTGCTGATGGTGGACATTAGCATTGTATTTTTCTGTACATTTTTCAAGAATTTACTTTGTATAATAATAGTAATAATAATAATAATTATTATTATTATTATTATTATTATTTTTTTTTTTTATTATTAATATTCATTCATTCATTTTCATTTCGACTTAGTCCCTTTATTAATCTGGGGTCGCCACAGCGGAATGAACCGCCAACATATCCAGCATATGTTTTACGCAGCGGATGCCCTTCCAGCTTCAACCCATCACTGGGAAACATCCACACACACCCATTCACACTCATACACTACGGACAATTTAGCTTACCCAATTCACCTATACCACATGTCTTTGGACCTGTGGGGGAAACCAGAGCACCCGGAGGAAACCCACGCCAACACGGGGAGAACATGCAAACTCCACACAGAAAGGCCAACTGACCCAGCCGAGGCTCGAACCAGCGACCTTCTTGCTGTGAGGCGAATGTGCCACCCACTGCGCCACCGTGAGGCCCTATTATTATTATTATTATTATTATTATTATTATTATTATTATTTAGATTTGCTAAACTTTAACATACTTACATTTCAAAGCATACAGTAGATTCCACATAAACATGTTCCTTGACATTTTTAAACTGTAGAGATTTCCAGAGATGTAATAGCTGTGTCCAATTTGTGAACAATTATTTTCAGTTAGCATGTTAAATCGGTGTGGTAGTTGTACTGAATTGTTCATTTGTGAATTAGACTGATCTGATTCCATTTGTTCTTGAGTCAACAGCTCATTGATTCAAATGATCAGGTTAGAGCGAGTCTCTACTAGTCATTCACTGATTTAAATTATTTGGTCAGATCAAGTCTTCAGTTGAAGATTCACTGATTCAGATAGTCTGTCAGAGCAAGTCTCTTGTTACAACTCTGTGATTCAAATAATCTGTTCAGAGCAAGTCTACATGTAATGTTTCAGTGATTCAAACCCAGCCAGAGTGAGTCGACAAATGACGGTTCACTGATTCAAATGATCCAGTCAGAGCAGATTTTTAATTGAGAATCCAGTGGTTCAACTGATTCTTTCAGAGAAAATCTCTAGTGGACGAATCACTGATTTAAATTATTTGGTTGTATTAAGTCTTGAGTTAACTGTTTTCTGATTCAAATGATTCGTTCAGAGTGATTCTCAGAGTGAGCCTTACAAATTTATGCAGTTTCACACAAAAAAAGATTTGCTAAAAACAACTAAAACCACCCACCAACACATACTCTGAATGGCTTTACAGACATGTTAAAATGTTATATTTATTTTTAACTTAATATATGGTGTGCTTGTATTTTTATATTATTTAGAATAAACCAAATATTTTTGTGACAATGTCTATGTAAAAATGTCCTGTTCTGTTAAGCTGAATATTACAACATTTAGTACACCATTTTGTGATATTTTGCAGTAATTGTATAATATATATATATATTTTTTGTAGGTAATGTTTCTTAGATTGTTGGTGAAATATACTGTAAGTCCACATTAGAGCTGCAAAATATATCGCAAAATTATTGTAATTGCGATAATAGTATATGCAATATACTTACATATTGCAGACGTGTAATAAATTACATTTATTTTATGCATTTATCTAAATTTGACCAATCAGTTGGGGCCCTACTATCTTTATCCCCACTTCCCCAGTAGTTTCTGTTCTGCTATTGGCTGGAGCAACCCAATAGTGAACACAGAGCTGAAAAGAAATACTTATGGCGGGAGTCCAGACAAAACAGGAAAATGGCAACAGTCAATCGGAGTCAGAATATCTGCTGAGCTTTTCACTCTGAGATTAAAAGACTAAATGTTTGCACTTTGACAGTTTTTTAGTCTGAATTACAATTAATTACATGTGAAAATATAATAAAGAGCTATTAAAATAGCATTTTTCTAGGGAAACGGTATATTGCATGAAATAATATTGCAATACTCAACAACATCACATATCCCATATATTCCCAGTATTGTGCAGCCCTAGTCAACATGATTTTGTTAACAAGCAGTTATATTTCATTATCAGCTGATGATAAAAAAAAACATTTTATTGAACTGACCTAAGATGACTTTTACAAAAGACGTTTGACTGTGTTATTAAACACATGCATTGACTTCCTTGCCCTAATAATGTAAAAAAAAAAAAAAAAAAAAAAAAAAAAAGAACTCTTGAAATTGCTTAGTAAAATTGAAATCATCTTACGCTTAAAATCTGAAAGCATAAACACGCCATTAACCTCTGCCGTGTTTGTTTCATTCTTTTTGGGTGCTCTTACTGTAGAAGCACCAATCTCGTCTGCGCCCACTGGAGTTACTTGCCTTAATCATAAATTGAATAAAAATATCTCCGGGAGCAGCTAGCCTTGAGAATTAGCAGCGTGGCTGAAGGATTTGCAACAAAAGAAGGACTGATTACAGAAAGGATGTGGCCCTCGGAATCATCCTAAATGTATGAAATTGGCTAATGTCAAGGCCGCGGCATGAGCGCCCGGATGCTGCAACGCGCAGGTGGCGCCAAGCACAACAGTCAAGGCCCCGCCATCTTGTTTACACGATTCTCAGGTCTCTCTTTTGATCACTACGGCCGGCGCTCCTCCTACAGGAGAAGCGGAGCCAACGAGAGAGAGATTGCAACTTTGGCCCTATTGTTTAACAGCGGAGGACACTGGAAATGATTCTGAAGAGCAGAAGACACACGGCAGCTCCGTGACCTTTAACTGCACTTCCTTAGCTGAATCTCATCCAATTAGACCACTGTATATTTTCCCTAATAGCGGCTGATGAGGCAGGGCGTATGAGTCTGCACGCCCGGCCCCGCGTTGCTATGCAGCGAGATGCCTGCTTAGCAGCAGAGGAGCGCTGGGGGATAAGTGAGCAGAGAGCTTTAATTTGATAGGGTTAGAATCCTGCAGGCTCCAGGGTCGCAGGTCATCAGGAGCTCGTCTCACACTGAATATGAAGAAATCAGAAGTAAATTGCTTACATCTGCTGCTGGTGGCTGGGGCCGGCTGTGATTGGCTTCTGGAGGTGGATGGCATCTCGCATGGGCGAGGCGAGGGGGCCTGGGTGTAAAGAAAGCTTGTAATTGGAGTAATTCAGCATTAATAGATGTTAAAAACATCCTCCAAGCAGCTGCTACGAAAAGCCAAGCCTGTTTTAAATGCTCAGATCTGGAGAGTGCTGCTTTTTTTTTTTTTTTTT
>CAIGQW010016723.1:0-10376 GCA_903798125.1 Danio choprae
GTCATACTGAATGAGGCTTGCGTCCAATATGAAGTTCTCACATAACGTCTGAATTGAGTCAGGTTTTGTTTTTCTACACAGTTGCATGAGGCTTGAGCTTTAGCTATACATATAATAAACCTTGATCAAAATCCTACAATCCTCTTCTCTTGAATCCCGTCCAGTGGCTGACCAATAAATTGAGGCACTTGTTTAATACCATGTTTCCGTTACATAATATAAATGTCAAGCTTTAACCTGTACCAAGAAAGAAAGCAAACAAAAAAACAGCAGAAAACAGATTTTTCTTTTTTTTCTTCTTTTTTTCCTTGTTAAATAGTAATAAATACATGAGATGCAGTGGTTTCTTTTTCATTTTTCTGAAGCAGGAGGGTTAAAAAGTTCTCATTTTTATTTATTTATTTATTTCATTTATTTATTTATTTATCTGTCTGTTTTCTTTAGCAGCAATCCGAACATGGTTGAGAGTGGAGATAGCAGCCGAGAGAGAAGTAGTTCACTTTTTTTGACTTGATGGCAAACAGCACTCACAGAGTGTTGTGAAGGAGGAAGGGGAGGAGGGGGAGAATAAAGACGGGACAGAAAGCAAAATGAGAGGCAGGAAATGAAGTCAGAGTGGGAGGGGCTGCAGTCAGGAGGGCGTGACAGTGTCCCTTCGTACTGAAGTATTGCGCCCTCCTGCTAAATCTCGCCCCAGACTCTTCCTTCCAACACAAACATGGGATAAGTAAGAAAATAAAGTGAGAGAAAGAGAGAGAGAGAGCTACAGCAAGATTTGGCTTAGCATATCCAGAGTTAATACAAATGTGTTAACGCTTTCATAGTATTCTGTCCAAAACAAAGAAGGAGAGAACGAAACCAAAGCATAAGAGAGGGATGAGAGAGTCTAGTGAGATGGTGAAGAAGAAGGCAGACTATTTTTTTTAAACGAACAACAGGGAAGCATTTTGGTTTTCCTTCTGGCAAAATGTTTTGATGTTTTTCAAGACTTTCCTGTATCACTTCCTCCTTTATGTGAAGTCAAGTTACGTTCCCCCTCTCCTCGTGAAAGCGGCTCATGGTTCAGCCTTCTCCTCTAGTTGTTAGTTGGTGTTTCTCACTGTGTGGCGACTAAAAACAGTTTCTGTCATTTGCTTTATTTCATTCGTAAGGATTTGTTTCATAGTTTGAGATATATAAGCCAGTGTGTCAAGCGAGATAAAGACTGGAAACATTTAAAAAAAAGTAACAAAAATGTGTGAGTGTATGTCTTGTGAGTGTGCACGTGTTTGCGTGGGTTACGCTCGACTAGAAAAAAAAAAAAGCAACCAAAAACAACAAAACGAAGCCAAGAAAGAAAAGAAAAAACTCAAACCCAGTTTGTTGGTTGTTTTCTATGCATAAAAGAAGAAGGAAAAAAAACAACTGTATAAATAAAACATTGAATAAATAAACCCAAAATAATACCCAGCTCTCAATTCTTTCCAACCCATCTCCCGTTTCTCTCTTCTCACGTAGTGATTCTTAATAAATTAAAAATATACAATTACGGCAAAAAAAGCAAAAAAACAAACAAACCAAAAAATATTTCTTAAAAAAAGCATAAGGTACTCTCTCTCCCGCTGCTGTCGTCTTGACAAAAACATTCAATTTTTTTTAAACCCAAAACTCTCCTCTCTTCATTCAAAAACAAAACGCCAAATAAAAATCTCTCGCTGCAAACCTGTAATCACATAAAAATCAAACAACATAAGAATGGTTAAAAAGAAACATTCTGAAACCTTCGGCTGCGTCCCCTTCGCCCACTGATCCGCCCCTTCCGTCAAAGAAAAACAAACATAACCATAAAAAGAGTCTCAAATCCCTCCCTTGACCTTCTCCCCATGCAAAACCAAAACAACGAACCAAAAAGCAAAACAAAACCTGTCTGATATTTCACAAGTTTTTCTCTGTCATGTGTGGCCACGCGTCTGTGTGTGTATATATGTACGTGTCATATGTTTACTATGTGTCGTGTGTGTGTGTGGCGCTTTTTTGTCACTGTAATGTTGTCGTTAAAATTTTCGTATGGCTTTTGGAATTTGTTCAAGATTTATCAAGAGTTGGCTGCACTCTGACCGCTCCCACTCCCGCTGCCGCACACTGCCATCATGGAGGACTCCTCGGAGTCCGGCCGCCCCCCTGCTCCACCCACTCCTCTGGGCGGAGGCCCCCCGGTGAGCATCGCCCCCACTCCCACGCTTCCCTGCGGCGGGTTGTTATTGTTGTTGCTGCCGGCGTAGCACGGAGGGATGTATCCCAAACCGGAGGCAGCGACCATGCTGTCCTGGGAGGCCGGGGCCTGGGGCAACTGTTGCTGGGAAGCGGAAGGGGGCTGCTGGGGGGCCATGACTGTCCTAGTCCGAAAGGCAGAGAGGCCCAGGTGGAGGTTGGAGGAGCCGTACTGACTGGAGTCCAAGCTCGACGGGGGCGGCTGCATGATGGAAGACTGACCCAGGTGGTGGTGGTGGGTGAGGCTGAGCTCGATGCTGTCCTGCATCTGTGGAGAGGAGACGGGCATCAGCGCCGTGCCCTGCTGGCCCTGTGAGGCCTGGCCCTGCGGCTGGTTCTGCTGCTGCTGCTGCTGTCGGAGCTGTCTGCCGTTGCTGTGGTGGCTGCCGTAGATGGGGTGAGGGTGGTGCGGCTCCATCATGCCCCCGATGTTGCCCAGGAAGTGGCGCGAGTGCTGCGTGGCCGCCGGCTTGTGCAACAGCAGCTGCGGGTAGGAGGAGTCGCTGCCGCTGTTGGACAGCTGACCCATGCTGCTGTCCCCTCCTGGCCAGATGCGCAGCTGCTGCTGAGATGGAGCCTGAAGTGACACGAGACAAGGTTTGTGCTGAATGATTCTGAAAACCGTCATTTAGTTTTGCTGATCATTGTTTTATTTGAGTTCCAGGGTTCCCACGCTTTCATGGGAACTTTTTAAAGCACCATTAATTTTAAATCAAGCACCTTTGTACTTCATACCCCAGCATATGTAGCACCATAAAAGTCCTTTCTGTATTTAACATTTCACGTACACTTAATATTTACATTCGAAACATATGTCTGAAATTCAAGTACTTTTAAGTACTTTCAAGCAGTGTGGGAACCCTGTAGTTTGTTTTTCACTAACTGCTGTTAGTTTCATTTAATTTTGTTTTAGTTTTTCATTTTTATTTCATTTAACCAAAATGTTTCTGGACCAATAGTTATAATATATGATCACTTACTTGTGGGCTCTGCATCTCATAGTCTGTGTGAGTGACTGCGCTGTTGTAGTACCGGTTGCTGTACCGGTAATTTCGGTTGTCATTGGAAGAACCGCTAGATCCACCTGGGTTGGGAGGACAGACAAAAAGCTCATGTAAAAATGTGGTTCTTGTTTTAGTAGTACAAAGTGACCAGTTTAAATTGTGATCACACTACACATTTTGATTCATTCAGGAAACGACACTTTCTTTTATTTTTTGTGTTTAATGTATAAAGAAACTGAGGGACTTATTAATAGTAGGCCCTAAGATCCTGTCTCAGTGTAAAGGATTATAAGATAATACATAGGTATTTTAAAACAGCTTCTACTCAACACAATATTGCATGTGCAATCAGTGATACAGCTATTAATCATTCATTTTAATGTTTCTCTGACCTTACTGAAATTATTAGGTGTGGGTTTGAGTAAAAATATTTGCTTTAGTCTATGTAGGTCTGATAACATTCTTAATTTCAAATTAAAAAAAAAGTCATTTAGAGCTTTTTTGTTCATTTTGACAACTATGACATTAGAAAGATAATTAGGGTTATTGCACCAAAAACGTATTTCTAAACTCCTCTGAAGTAAAAAAAAAATGGTATTATGTTGTCTAAAAATGCATATACAGTGCATCTGGAAAGTATTCATAGTGCGTCACTTTTTCCACATTTTATTATGTTACAGCCCATTCCTCTTTGCAGTACTTCTCAAGCTTGGTTGGATGGGAAGCGATGGTGTCAGATTTCTCCATACAAGTTCGAAAGGATTTAGTTCTAGGCTCTGGCTGGGCCACTCAAGGACATTCACAGAGTTGTTGTAAAGCCATTCCAATAATATTTTGCCGGTGTGCTTTGGGTCACTGTCCTGCTGGAAGATGAACCATTGCCCCAGTCTGAGGGTCAAGAGCACTCTGAAGCAGGTTTTCATTCAGGATGTCTCTGTACATTGTTGCATTTATCTTTCCCTCTATCCTGACTAGTCTTCCAGTTCCTGCTGCTGAAAACCATCCCCACAGCATGATGCTGCCACCACCATGCTTCGCTGTAGGGATGGTATTAGCCTGGTGATGAGTGGTGCCTGGTTTTCTCCAAATGTCTCATCAGACCAGAGAAAGGGTCCTTCAGATGCCTTTTGGCAAATTCCAGGCGGGAAGTGGCTTCCGTCTGGCCACTCTACCATACAGGCCTGATTGGTGGATTGCTGCACAGATGGCTGTCCTTCTGAAAGGTTCTCCTCTCTCCACAGAAAAATGCTGGAGCTCAGACAGAGTGACCATTGGGTTATTGATCACCTCCCTGACTAAGGCCCTTCTCCCCCGATCACTCAGCTTAGATGGCCGGTCAGATCTAGGAAGAGTCATGGTGGTTGCAAACATCTTCCACTTATGGATGATTGAGGCCACTGTGCTCATTGGAACTTTTCAAATCATGTCCAATCAACTGAATTTACCACAGGTGAACTCCAATAAAGCTGCTGAAACATCTCAAGAATGATCAGTCTAAACAGAATGTACCTGAGCTTAATTTAGAGCTTCACGGCAAAGGCTGTGAATACTTATGCACATGTGATTTTTCAGGTTTTTTTTTTTTTTTAAATAAATTTGCAACAATTAAAAAAAAATCTTTATTCATTTATTTATGGGGTATTGTGTGTAGAATTTTGAGGAAATAAATGAATTTTATCCATTCTGGAATAAGTCTGTAACATAAAAAATGTGGAAAAAGTGAAGCGCTATGAATACTTTCCGGATGCACTGTAAACATGCAAAACAGGGCACATTTCCGTTATTTTGTACAAAAAAACATGCTCGAGATGTTTTTATATATGGAAAAATGTCATCAGTAGTTCACAAAAGAAACCAAAATGTTCTACCCATCTACTCAAACTTTGTTTATCTAGTCTCAAAACTGCATGCTATTTAATTCCCTAACTTGGCTTTACTTTCAAAAATCTCTATTTTCAGTTTAAAATGTTGCAATTAAGTGGAGTAATGTACATCCACACAGGTGTTACTGCAAAATAAACCCTGACAAAATAATCTGGATCTCTTATGTTTTGCATATATAAAAAAAAGCTGCAGAGATTGCTGGTATATTATGAACGTTTTCTGCATTAGTTTCCGCAGTTTTACATGCACTTACCCGAGCTGGAGACAGAGCTCGTGGTGGAGGTGGAGTGGCTGTGGTCCATGGCAGGGCTGGTGGAGGTGGAGCTGCTGGTGTTGGTGCCCTCGTCCGTCGTCTTCTTAAAGAAGTTGTGCTGCAGCGCGTAAAAGGGCGTGATGCGCGTCTTGGGATCATAGTCCAGCATACGCAAGATCAGGTCCTTGAACTTCAGGTAGTCGCAGGGCGCGTGACCCTGTTCTCCAGCTCGCCTCCCACCAGGACCTCCCGTCTCCACCCCCAGGATCTCATGCAATCGTCGCGTGGCCGGTGGTTTATATTCCTGGAGTGACCAATCAACACAGAGGATGGGGAAATAATGAGAAACAAACTTGCCATTTAATGCAATGCAATTCAGTTAAAAAAATCATCATTTATTTGGAAACATTTAAAGGGATAGTTCACCAAAAAACTCAACATTTACTCACCTTCTACTTCTGCCAAACCTATTTTGAAGAATGTTGTAAACTGGTAGCCACTGATATCCATAGTTAATAACTAAGTTTTTTCAACATTCTTTAAAATCTCTTCTCTTGTGTTCAACAGAGAAAAGAAACACTTTTGGAATTTGGAATCACTTGAGGTTAAACTTTGTTTGGGTGAACTATCCCTTTAAAAGGACAAAAGGTTAATGAACTCCAAGTCACTATTATACTGTAATGACCAATTTCAGGAGTCAAATATATACACAAATCTACTGATATTACTATACATTATTACATCCTTACTATAAAGTCAACATGAAATGCAATGTACAACACTTGTCTGAGTGAAACAAGGGTTATACAAGAAATAAACTGTGATTGGTCAGGAAAAAAAAGTGTTTTGGTACTTTTCATGGCTGTTACAAGTCAGAGTAGAGGCTAATGTGAATGCAAGTGTATTTACAGTAACAATAACAAGCATTACATTTCTGTGTTAAGAGACTACAATTTCAATTATACAATAATGGGCTAAAATGTATTAAACATTAATGCGAACTGACTCAGTGAGCATACATTTGTTTTGGAAAGATAATTTCATGTTGACTTTCAACATTGAAAACTAATCAGTTTAAGACATCATGAATGCAAGTGAAGAGGGGCTGAAAGTGAAATATGTGTGTGGTTTTGTGGGAAAAAATGACGGTTGAAAGAGCTGTTGGTGTTCTACAGGGTTCAACAATGAGATTTAATGACTTTAGACTTAAGTTTACTGCAAAATAAAAACAAACTGTTAAACTTGCTTTTGTTTTTTTACTAATACTATTTAACTAATACATATACAGATTTTGATTCATACATATGATGCTAAAATATTGTTGGAGCTGAAAAAATAAACCTCATTGTTGAGCCCTGTTTCATACACAGAAGAGACCTTTTGACCCTGACTATTATACACGGCATCTTGGTCCATAAATACTTAAATAAAAGACTTTGGTGTACAACATCATTTCTGAAAGAGAGTACAGTCCTCTCAAATGTTTTCCCCAGAGTCTGCACTCAAGCACAAAAAGTGTGCTGGGTCATTTGAGGTTAGTCTCTGGATGAGTTGGCAGTAAGTGCCAGACATTAATCCTGTAAAACAAAGTGTATTAGGACCTCATCCAGACTTTTACCCTCCACCTGCTTTCACCTTTGCATCTTAATCTGCACTCACACACACACAGACCCATTGCATTCTTGACCCAGTGCGACTTCTCTACACTTCTCTTCGCTGGAAACAGGGTCATTCTAGTTACTGGCTGCTCATGCTTAACCTGTGAGCCCATGTGCGTCTCTGACTAGACTGAGAGCGGCTAACAAGTCGAGCGGCTAACAAGTGCCCGTTCGGTCCACACATCTTAATATTCTTTGTTTATTACAAGGCTGCAGTCCAAATGTGGGGGCTGAGTGTGATTTATATAGTAGACTACATTTATACAGTAAATGTTGAGAAATGTATAATAATTATATTGTTTGATTTATTTTAATTTTCAATTAGCTAAATTTCTAGTTGCAATTACACCATTCCTCAGTGGCAAATGATACTTCAGAAATTATTTTAATAATTTTAAAAGGGGATTAGAGCTACGCAATATATATCGAAAAGTTTTATTATTATTATTATAAAAAATTATAAAAATATTATTGTTAATGTGATAATAGTATATGCAATAGCCATATCACAGAGAAATTAAATAATCATTTTTGCGCCCAGCATGCATAGGGTCGTTTATCCAAATCTGACCAATCAGATGGGGCTTTTACTATCTTCATCCCCACCTCTCCAGCTGTTATCTGAACCTATAGCTGGAAATAAATGCTAATCCTGGGAGACAAAAGAGATACAATTACAACAGCCAATAGGAATCAGAATTTCCACCATTCATTCGTGGAGTTTTAAAATCAATTTTTTTAATTTAATTAGCGCAGGAAAAAAATATCTATTGCTTTTTTTTTTTTTAAATATGATCATAACATTAATAATAGATCTTTTTTTTTAATTTATGATAAAATTGTTTTTTAAAGTTAATTATATTGTAAGAAATATCTTTAACACTCAACAATAATATTGCATATTGTATATTTTCCCTGTATCAAGCAGCCCTAATAGGAAATGCACCGATAGGATTTTTTTGTCCAATACTGAATTTAACCAAACACTTTAGACTTATTCAGATAGAAATATTGTCCAATTGCATACAGTGCTATAAAGTAATACCTACTTTTATCTGCATTCAATTACTTTCTTATTCCAATGCACTGCTTAATACTTTTGTGAAAACCATGGCTCCTTTGATCATTTGAATATTCAAAATAACTGCAATATTTTTGTAACCATCTACAAGTCTTTTCTGTCACTTTAGAGTATTAATTAAGAAAATTCAGGACACATTTAATTGTTCTGTGGAGGAAATGACATTAAAGCAGCAATTTAAACATGCCTATTTTGACTGCTGAAATTATGATCTCTAATTCACTTCTTTACAAAAGAAAAATTATATTACTCTCCCCAAAATGTTCAAATGGTAGCATATGGCCAAAAGTATCTGGTCTCATAATAAATCAATTAATAAATATATATATATATATATATCTGGGGGTCCACATATGTCCTTTTACTTTGCATGTGTAAAGCCCCATTTACACTACCAGCGACAAAGCAACAAGAGACCATCCATTTCAGTGGAGAGCTAGCATGGGCAGATGTGGGCGGGTCAAGTGACGCAAAGCTGAGAATTACTCTGATTTATGCAAATTACGAGAGACTTTTGCGAGTGACAACCAATAAGAGCATCAGTAAAGTTCATGTTTTCTCTCTCAGCTCCTGCATCAGCCGATTGTATTTTCTGTGATGTAGACCTACACTGTCCACCATTAGCCACAAATAAATAGCCAAAATGATGGAGCACGTCTTTTTCTTGTTCATCATTATAATTAAGTACTTTATGTACTGATTGCATTTTTTTATTTAGACCTTTCCTTGCCACAATTTTAATTTTCAGTGACAAGAAAACTTTTCTGTCAGTGAATATCCTACATAAACGTTAACTGAGCAACCTCAAAGTGTTAACAACCACTGGCAGTTACAAAGCAGGTAGAGCGAAAGAGGCTTTAAAGGGATAGTTCACCCAAAAATTAAAATTTACTCACTATGGACCTTTTCCAAGACGTTTAATGGCCATCAGCATTTTAGATCCTTGAAAGATTTTGATATTTAGATTTAAAAAACATATTAACATCTATATGTATTTACATTTGCATTATATCATCTTTGTATCGAATTACAAAAATCTATTTACCGTTTATGTGAGGCATTTGAAATACATTGTGTATGGGGCAGGACAGTAAATTTAACGTTGTTCTCTTCTGGCTGCTGTTTTTAGTCTCACACTATTTTTTTCTCCTTTTTCTGAAAGTCTTGATAACACCATTGTTTAATACTTCAGCTAAAATTAATTGTAAAAAAAAAAAATGTATTTGTTGTATTCTCCCATTAACTGTGCTCTAAGTTTACCCAACTATGATGACTTCCGCTACTGAGAAACCTGGAAAGGTGAAAAGGGTTCATTTACTCACCCTCGAGTGGTTCCAAACCTTTATGAGTTTCTTTCTTCTGTTGAACACAAAAGCTATTTGGAAGAAACTTGAAAGCCTGTAACCATCGACTTCCACAGTAAGAAAAAACAAATACTACAGAAGGTTTCCAGCATTCTTCAAAATATCTTCTTTTTTGCTCAACAGAACAAAACTCATAAACGTTTGAAACAATAAAGGGTGAGTAAATGACTACGATTTTCATTTTTGCATGAACCATCCCTTTAATCTGTAGCATATCTTTGCATCTAGCATCTCAGAGACAGATTGAGTATGGACATGAAAATGGCTGTGATGAAGGCAATGAGGAGAACAGATGCAGTAGGTTGGAGGTTTTGTTGGACCTCAGAGGTAGGTCAGCGGAGAGAGGAGGAGGTTCACTAGCCCACATTAGATTTGCTTCAATTTCATCCCTGCCATGTTTTTCTCCACCCTCTCCTCCGTTTTAGCCCAGCGTTTCTCTCTTCCCCTCTCCCTGAGGATAAGGTGTGGAGCGGGTGACGTGAGCGAGGAAAGGGGGTCTTTGGGAGGAGGGTGAAGATTAAGTAGAAGCAGAATTTTACTCACAGAGGCCGAAGGATAAAGTACCTTCTTAATGTCCTTGTTCTTCTTGACGGTCCAGAGGCCGTCGGACAGCTTGTCGAAGTATTTGCGTGCTTTAGGGGCCTGATCCAGCATATGGTTGGGCGGGACCCCCAGCACCTCCACTATTTTATTCATCTGGTCCACCTGAGAAACGTACAGTACAATGTTAGGGAGAAATCCAAACAGACTTCGCTGAAATGTTCATGTTAGCATCTTGTACAGTTGAAGTCACAATTGTTAGCGCTCTTTAATTAATAACCCCCTGTATACTTTCATCTTTACCATGATGACAGTACATAATATTTTACTAGATATTTTTCA
>CAIGQW010016738.1:0-16979 GCA_903798125.1 Danio choprae
AGAGGTGGTCTTCCAGGTGGGGTCAGAGGTGGTTGTGGAGCAAGCCGCTTTTTGGTTGATAACTGGGGGCTTGCAGCAATGGAGTGTGAAAGTTTGGTTCTAGCAAACACCAGTTCCTCCATCTTTTATGAAAAACCCAAAAGAGGTGAGCAAGATGACAATGAGAGCGTGTCTGGTGACAGAAACTGTGGCTCTGGAGATTCTGGCTGCTGAAATATATTGTCCTGGCTATTTTCCTGAAGATCATTGGTGAGAACTGAGTCTTGACGTTGTTCTGATGCGTCACAGTCTATCTGTGTTGAGCTCAGTGTACAGGGTGCAGGCGGCAATGTTTCTGTATTAAGTGGTTGTTTTGACTGCGTGGCTTTATCACTGTCCTTGTGAGATGTGTCAGCCCCAAGTCCACTCAGGAGCTGATTTGAAGTCCTGTGGTCATTCGTCATTCGTGTGCCATTTTGGTTGAGTTCAGTGGCACATACAGTCGATGGATGATGGAGGCAGAAATAGATATTGTCCTTCAGCACTTTTGCACCAAATTTGTTTGGATGAAGGCCGTCTGATGTAAACAGTTGTCTTTGATTCCAGAAGAGATTGAAGTTGTCAATGAAATTCAGTCCTTTCCTGTTACATGTTTTCTGCAGCCATGCATTTAGGCCAAGAAGCCATGAAAATATATTTGTCCCTCTTGCAGTGAGTGGTCCGCTGATGAACGGCTGAATTTTCAATCTTTCAACTGTTTCCAAGAGCTCACAGAAATCTCTCTTGAGCAGTTCTGACTGCTCCTTCCGAATATCATTCTTCCCCACATGGATGATAATCCGTTTTGCAGTCTTGTGCTTCTTCAGAATTTTCTCAAGTTCTTTGTTTACATCAGAAACTGTTGCATGAGGGAAGCAGTATGTCATTGTGGCTCTGCTCCTAAAATTGCTGATTATTGAATCTCCAACAATCAATGTCCTTATCTCGGCTGCAATCGAAGCAGAATGCCGCTGTCTAGTTGGCCTTGAGCCTCTGTTCCATGCAGAATTATCTGCTGAGTCATGCGATCTCTGTCTGACTGCATTTGGGGATTCTTCACCCATATTACTCAAAGTTTCATATCTGTTCTGAAGCTGTATTTGAGTCCGAGCTGTATTTGGGGTAGAAGACGCTAATGCAGCAGCATATGATCTTCGTGATCTGACCCCGCGAGTACCCTTTGGTCTCGCGCCTTGTTTATGCCATTGGTTATCATGTTCATTTTCAACAGTTTCATTCTGTTTTTCTGTGCTCAAAACAGTAGCTGGAGTAGATTTACAGGACTCACCGGCTGTATGCTGTGAAGGTCCACAATGAAATGGTCCTGTGTGATCCGGCATTTCTGGTCGGATCGCAAGTAACTTTGTTTCAAGAACTGCAATCTTTTGTAGAAGTTTGTGGCAGTTTGTGCAGCGGTGAGATTCTGAATTAATCCGATCCAGAGGCATTTTCACAGCCGTGTTTACCGGTCTCAGGAATGTAAGCAGCTGGTAGCGGGAGGATTGTTTTGTCGAATATTCCCTTCTTGTTAGTAAAGTTGTATTCCAGACTGTTTGTAGATTCGATGTTGATCTTCAAGCTGTGTCGTTTGAGCACTGTGCTGATAGGCTCGAGTTAAAATTAGAGTATAAAATATAAAATGCAAGAGTGCAAAGCGCGGAGCAGTAGGCAGAGATGTCCAAACAGTAGCAAAGCAGGAAGTAAGCAAAAAAAAAACAAAGAAAAATGTGAGTTTTTTTAAGTCTCAGATTTCTTACTGTGGCCATGTGATAGACAAAGACGGTCTACACAAGTCACAGGACAAAAATTGAAGCTGTGCTAAATGCACCACACCCACAGAATGTGTCTCAACTTCGATCATATCTTGGACTTGTGAACTACTACCACAGATTTCTTCCAAACCTTTTCGCTATACTACATCCTTTGAAATCATTGTTGCAAACAAGGACACAGTGGAAATGGTCAGAAAGCTGTGAGCAAGCTTTTCAGAAGACCAATAAGCTCATAACCTCTAATGTAGTGTTGATACATTTTAACCCATCCATGCCCATTAGGCTGGCGTGCGATGCATCGCCATATGGAATTGGCAAAGTGTTGTCACACAAGTTTCCAGATGGCACAGAAAAACCAATAGCCTTCACATCTAGAACATTAACAAATGTAAAGAAATTCCACCATTTTCTGTATGGTCAACGGTTTACCTTGATCACAGATCATCAGCCTTTGGTCTTGATCTTTAATGTGCGGAGGGGTGTCTCGGCAATGGCTTCGGCATGGATGCAGCGTTGGTCACTCTTTTTGGGTGCTCACCAATATGATATTGAGTACAAATGCAACAAACAACATGGTAATGCCGATGGATTGTCGCGTCTTCCACTGAAGCAGACAGATGAGTCAAAGGTAATGGATCCAGCCGACGTGTTTCACACCTCAATAGTAAGTCAGTTTCCAGTGACAAATGCGACTATTCAGAGAGAAACCCGTAATGATCCAACATTGTCTAAAATCTATGATATTACTGTGCAAGGATGGCCGACACATGGGTACTCATTATATCCAGCATTTTCAGTGAGGAGAGAACAGCTTTCTGTATGTCAAGGAACTGTAATGTGTGGATTGCGAGTTGTCATTCCCTCCAAATTGCGCAGCAAGATGTTGGAAGCATTTCACCAAGGACATTTAAGTACTGTAAAAATGAAGAACCTTGATCGCAGTTATATGTGGTGGCCAGGAATTGACAAGCAGATTGAAGATCTGGCTAAGGGTTGCCAGGGATGTCAAAGGACTCAGAACTCTCCACCAGTGGCTCCTTTGCACCCTTGGGAGTGGCCATCAACACCATGGCAAAAAGTGCATGTAGATTTTGCTGGACCATTCAAGGACTCCATGTTTTTGATTGCTGTGGATGTGCATTCTAAGTGGCCGGAAGTTGTTCCAATGAAGGCGACTACATCCGAAAAGATTGTTTCTGGGTTGAGAACAATATTCTCAAAAAACGGGCTGCCGGAACAGATATACACCAATAATGGACCTCAGTTAATCTCAGAAGAGTTTCTGAAATTCATGAAACTGAATGGAGTCAAGCACATAACTTCTGCACTATACCATCCTGCCACCAATGGCTTGGCAGAAAGGTTTGTACAGACTTTCAAGAAAGCAATAAAAGCAATGGACAACGACAACATTCCACTTCAACACAAAATAGACAACTTCCTCTTCATGTACAGAAATGCTGCACACTCCACAACCGGTCAAACACCAGCAGTGATGTTCCTCAAGAGAAGTTTAAGATCTCGTTTAGATCTCATCAAACCTGATGTTCGACGTCATGTGGAAAAGTGGCAACCAGGTACAATCACCACCAGATCTGGACCCTTGACATACACAGTTAAGGTTGGAGATAAAACCTGGAGACGTCATGCAGATCAGCTGGTGAATTGTCAAACAAAATCTTCACCGTTATCTGTTACTGATTCACCCGACAATGTCCCTGATTCAAATGATAAAGACGATGATGTCAGCGACACTGTCCCTCCTACTTCAGTCAACTCAAATGATTCCGGACTCCACCATGATGAACCAGATGTGACAATTCCAGTTGTGCCTAATTCCAACTCCGGATCACATAGACGTTATCCTGAGAGATGTAGAAAACCTCCACAAAGGCTTGATTTGTAGATTGTTAGCAACATTGTTCAGGTTAATTCTAAGTGTTATACAGTATGTATATCTTACTTCCTAATAAGGTTAATTTAGAAGAGGAGGAAAGTGTAATGTACGTACTATGGGGTATCATAGTTTTAAGCTGCCCTCTAGTGGTGACACATATATATGTATATAGTGATGATGTATTGGGAAGTCAACCGGAATTAACAGTTCAGTAAAACAACCATGTGCGTTGCACAGCAGACGATCTTGTCATGTCATTATTCATCTGTCAGCATACACCACACAAACTTGCTTAAACACAACTGCTTGGAAGATTCTAGCATGCCTAGTAAGACATTGATTAGTTGGTTAGAGTGTTTAGTCAGGGTACAAGCTAAATGTCGTAGGATGACGACCCTCCAGGACCAGGATTAGACACCCCTGATGTAATTACTGAGCCTTTTCATTTTTATTTATTTGTTCATTCATTCTTTTCACAGAGGGCACCTCTAGCTGCACGCTACAGAAAAGTCTTACATTTGCAATTGGATGCAGTGCTCTTCCCGCAATTGGATTAAAGCCACACAGCCATCAATTGAATTCTTACACCCTGTGGATAATTCACCATAGTATACTTCAAAGAGAGAGAAGTTTCCGACTGCAAACACATGCATCAACTGCTTGCGCCTCCCTTTGCACAAGAACTATGACATTTTTAAGTCTAATATGGACTTTGCCATTTGCAACACACAAGCGTTTGGTCAAGAGTAGGATGAGAAAATTTTGAAGAGCTACTTTGTTGACAAGTTTGTTGTTTTGGATTTCAAACATTGAGAGCTCAGTATACATTCTGCAAAGTAATAAAATGGCTTAAGAGTTTTTAAAAAGTTTATGAAAAACCTGAAATATTAAATAGCAGTTTTCACAAGTTTTATGCTGAAGACGTTTTACACTGTTCTTAATACAATTTTTTTTAAAGGGTTTAAAATAAAAAAGTGCAAAGTGTTTTGCAAAGTTTTTAATAGATTTAAATCATCAGCAAATATATTACATGGTTGATAGAGGTGCTATCTACTCCCATGTTTGTCAGCATGCCATCTGTGTAGATCTGTGTCCGGTTGTTTTCTGTCCTTAAACGGTGATGACTCCATGCTTCATGAAACCTGCTCAGTCTACTTTGTGTTTCAGGTGAGTTCACAAGCTGAAAAGAAAGCTTGTGAATGTCATTTTCAGGATCTAGGGTGCCACTGTCCTCAAGGCTGTTGAACTCATTGTAGAAACATGAAAACATGCAGGAAAACATCCCTCCAAAGATGCTCAATTCTCTGATTGTGCACAGATTTCCCTGTAATGTAGCTTCTGTGCTCCACTCCATGAACAGGATTCATGAACAATGCCACTTGGGTGTTTTCTCCACCATGATCTGACCGTACTCTAGATGGAAGTCCATATATACACACGGCTTTTAAGAACTGTGTAAGCACTGTGGTTGCTCTTTTCTCTGTATTACAGTTTAAGTATGTTATCAGGCGAGAATATCCATCTATTGCTCCATGAACCATAAAGTTATTTTGCAGTTCTCTGAAATTCACATAATAAATCTAAATGAAATCTTTAATTGTTATATGGAAATGGAAAAATATGGAATCATTATGGAATTCATGTATTCCTAACTGAACGTGACAAGACAAACCTATCTGCATTTTCAACATATCTGGCATACCAGGCACATGTGAATATTTAAAATTTGTATTTGCAAATAAAATGGTCATTTCCAAACTAGAATTAGGCCTAGAATTTTCATAGGTTATTAGATTCTTTGTTTGTTTGTTTTAACTGATTAATTGAAAATGTAAAAAATAAATAAATACATAAAGTAAATAAAACTAGAACATGGAGTTTAACAAAATCCAAATGACCTGATAAGGCACATATTCCCATCCACATGCCACAGACTGTTTGGATATGGCACAGAATATGTTCTGCTGGCCACAGCAACACTCCATCTCGCAGGAATGCTCTTATCATCTGTGATGTGGTATGCAAACAATGACACAAAGGTGTTGGTTACAAATACTATGCTTGAAGAACTCCCAATAAAAGCATTGTCATAATTTACTCTGCAAACCAGTACGAATGTTCATAAGTTTGTTTTTTTTTACAAAATGGTGTTAAATAAGATATAAATTAAGAGTTTTTTTTAACATTGTTTAAAAAAAATTGTGTCTACAAAGTACATATTTACAGTAATCAATGTAAAACACAATGTGAAATTCATAATGGTGCAGTGGGTAGCACGTTCGCCTCACAGCAAGAAGGTCGCTGGTTCGAGCCTCGGCTGGGTCAGTTGGCATTTCTGTGTGGAGTTTGCATGTTCTCCCCGTGTGGGTTTCCTCTGGGTGCTCCGGTTTCCCCCACAAGTCCAAAGACATGCAGTACAGGTGAATTGGGTTAAGCTAAATTGTCCGTAGTGTATGTGTGTGAATGAGTGTGTATGGATGTTTCCCAGTGATGGGTTGCAGCAGGAAGGGCATCCGCTGCGTAAAACATATGCTGGATAAGTTGCCGGTTCATTCCGCTTAGCGACCCCAGATTAATAAAGGGATTAAGCCGAAAATGAAAATGAATGAATGAATGAATGAATACAATTATTTTAAAAAGAAAGGATAAAAAAGCACTTCATCCAGAACTAGGATAAAGTGTATGGAGCCGTTTAACATGCCTTTCCAACTCGTCATTGTGACAGATAGAGGGAAATTCTACAGAATGTGTAAAAAAAGGACAAGTTAACCCACCCTCACCCTTTGCTTCAATTTTTTTGTTTTATTCTTGTTCTAATTCTTATGAGTAAATGAAATGATTCATGTATTTCACCACCACACCTGTAGAGGGCAGTGTGGTGTGTTAGTGGGTTACCTAGGAGACCGGCAGCTCGAGTTCATATTAAACTGCACTCAAGCAATGCATTAATGTGTCTGTCTCCTTATCGTTCACAGGTATGGATAAACACTCATTAAAAGTGGTTTGTGTGAAATATGTATCATCTTTACTCTAAAGAAATGTTTGAAGAGATGTTAGAATGTGTTAGCTCTATAAATTGATTCGTTTTTGGTTTAATTATACGGTAAATATTATAGCCACTTGTGTTTAGCGAAAGTAGCCGAAGCTAGCTAGCTTATCTAATGATTAACTGAAGTGATGAGAACAGCATGTATTGATGTGTGCCTTCAGAAATATGTATTCGATCGTTTCCTAAAAACATTCATGTTAACCAATTGTTGTAATTGTTACATTTGTTATGAATGTCAGCCAGTTTTAGTTAATATGGTGTATATTTTTGTACTGATCATATTCTAAAATGTTTGTGAAAGCATAACACTGTCTCATAAAATATTCAATTTGAATAGTAATAAGTGATAGGAAGAGTTTAATGTTTTAGTGCTGTGTTTTGGGTTTTAAAATGTCATAGTTTGTTTTCTCAATAACTTAAGGTTATTAAATTAGTTAAATGGGAATTTATTTAATTCTATATTGGTTGTGTTTCTCATAAATATATTAACAAGTGTTAATATAAATGTTGCTGTAATGTATTTTGGAAATGGTGTGAAGGAAAAGGTTATATTGATTTAATTATAATGATTAGCATCATTTTTTTGCATTTATACAGGTTGTTATAGATATGTGTAAGAAATGTAATCTTTTAATATTTATAATATTACTTCAGTATCTCAGAGTAGGACCAATACTGTATTAAAAGAAGTGTATTCGAGTGTATTGAGTGTTTTTGTTCATGTACTAATGCCTTTTGTTCACATGGAAGGTCTAGTTACATTGCATTAAGTAATATGAGTATTGATTGAAGTGACACATTTGAATTTTATTTTATTAAGACAAGTTTGATTTTATTCTGGACCACTTTGTACCATGTGTTAGTTTTGAAAAAAAAGTTATTATCTTTGACATAATAAACTGCACTCAAGCAATGCTTTAACGTGTCTGTCTCCTTATCATTCACAGTTTTGTGCATGATTTGGCTTGTGCCGGCCTAGATTCCCCTAGGTCTGGAGCCGGTAACATCATCAGTCAACAGTTGACCTCTGTATTGAAATCCACATTGCTTTTGTTCTTTTATATAAAAATGATGCTGAGCATCCCAAAAGTCGAGCCATGCGCTTGATGGTGTAGCCCTGTGTCATCAAGAATTCCAGCTGCTGTCTCATCACTGATTTTGGGTCTCCCTCATTGACCTTTTTATATAGACAGAACTGTTATTCAAACACTGTTGAGCAAAAATCACTTGCAACAACTATAGAAATCTTTAAATAAAATAAAAAGTTTGTGTTGTTAGATTGTGTAAAGTATAGCTGTGGTGGGGAAGGCATGATCGAACACCAAAAGGGGGGGGAGCAAGCGGAGACACCGGCGACTGGTCAGTGGTCCAATCATAAATAATCAGTAACACCTGTATTTTCTAGTGGATGGGCTGGAGAGACCCTCATAAGAAGAGGAGAAGGAACAGCCAAGGAGGGAGAGAGCCGGAGACTTGATACGCACACACACACACGTGGCCAGTGCAGGAGGAAAAATAAACACTTTCCATTTGTACTTTTTTTTTTTTTTTTACAAAATATCGCCGACCCTGTCTTCTTCTTCCCACAAAACGAACTTTACTACAATAGCCTATTTCAACAACAACATCATATTTACTTAAGAACAAGCAAACTCAATTCTTATTTATGCTCACTGATACTCCAGGAGGAAACATGACGCATTAAGCGCCGGGGTGAAAACTTTTTAATTTTAAGATCAGGGTAAATGTAACTTATTTTGACTCCTGGGAAACTTGTAAGTACCTTCTGTTGAAAATCACATTTTGTTTAATTTCATCTGCCTAAAAAAACATGCCCAAGTAAAATAAAATAGCCTAAAATAAAATATTCGCTACTTTATGGCTGATACCAAGATGGCGCCGACGACGATGGCCGCCTCTGTGTCATGCTCTGCAGTTGTTATTGTATTTTTGTTAGTTTGTCCTGTTTTTAGTCACATTCCTACAATTAGTTTCACCAGAGACGAATTGTTGGACATTCGGACGCATACTCCACCAAATATCTTTCCAGATATAGACTTATGTGATGTTTTGCTGGACATAGTAGTCGGCGGAGCTTTCGCTTTCAAACGTTTTCGGGCGCGCAGACGGGGGAAGCGTGCAGGCGCGCTTGTGAAACTCAGACAGCGTGGATTTCGAACCGCGTTGCCTACCATCCACCTGGCGAATCTCCGCTCTCTACCCAACAAAATAGACGAACTCATTCTGCTCTCTCAGACAAACAGGGATTTTTTGCATTCTGCTGCTCTGTGTTTCACGGAAACCTGGCTGAATGACGCCATACCGGACAACGCGCTTCATCTACCGGGCTATCAGCTGTTCAGAGCGGATCGCAACAGAGAATCAACGGGGAAATCGCGCGGTGGTGGGACATGCTTTTACATCAATGAAAGGTGGTGTACAGATGTAACAGTTTTAAAGAAGATGTGCTGTCCCGACCTAGAAGCACTGTTTATTAACTGTAAGCCTTTCTACTCACCGCGTGAGTTCTGCTCGTTCATCCTCGTCAGTGTTTACATTCCTCCGCACGCGCACGCGTGCCTGGCGATACAGAAACTAGCTGATCAGATCTCGGCGATGGAGCAACAACACCCGGACTCTGTTTTAATTATTCTCGGGGATTTTAACAAAGCAAAACTATCCCGTGAACTGCCAAAATATAGGCAACATGTTACATGTCACACAAGAGACAGTAACACATTGCTATACCACAATAAAGGATGCATACCGCTCTGTCCAACGAGCAGCTTTGGGGCACTCTGATCATTGTTTGGTTCATCTCATACCAACCTACAGGCAGAAACTGAAAACAGCCAAACCTGTATTAAGATCTGTGAAAAGATGGACTAACGAAACAGAGCGGGATCTACAAGCCTGTTTCGACCTCACTGACTGGAGCGTTTTTGAAGTTGCTACAAATGATCTGGATGAGGTCACAGAGACTGTAACATCTTATATCAGTTTCTGTGAAGACATGTGCATTCCCACCAGGACTCAACTCACATACAACAATGACAAACCATGGTTCACTGTAAAACTCAGACAGCTACGTCAGGCCAAAGACGTTGCTTACAGAAACGGGGAGAGGGCCTTGTATAAGCAAGCCAAATACACACTGGAAAAGGAGATCAGAGTGGCAAAAAGGAACTATTCTGAGAAACTAAGGAGTCAGTTCTCTTCCAGCGACTCAGCATCCGTGTGGAAAAGTTTGAAAAATATCACAAACTATAAGACACCATCCCCCAGCACTGTAGACAACAAACGACTTGCTAACGACCTGAATGAGTTTTACTGCAGGTTTGAGAAAACACCCCACACCCACTCTGAACTGCTCTTCACACCACCATTAACACCTCATCCACCCCCCGTCTCCCCCACACCTGCACTTCAGTTCAGTGAAGATGATGTGCGCCAGGTTTTCCGGAAACAGAAGAGGAAAAAAGCACCAGGCCCAGATCTTGTAACACCAGCCTGTCTAAAATCCTGTGCTGACCAACTGGCCCCCATCTTCACCCTGATCTTCAACAGATCACTGGAGCTGTGTGAAGTGCCCTCCTGCTTTAAACGCTCCACTATCATACCCATCCCAAAGAAACCAAAACTCACAGGACTAAATGACTACAGACCGGTGGCGCTAACATCTGTGGTCATGAAGTCTTTTGAAAAACTGGTGCTGGCCCATCTGAAGAACATCACTAAACCCTCACTGGATTCTCTTCAGTTTGCCTACAGAGCAAACAGGTCTGTGGATGATGCAGTCAATATGGGACTGCATTATGTTCTGCAACACCTAGACAGACCAGGGACCTATGTGAGGATCTTGTTTGTTGACTTCAGCTCAGCTTTTAACACTATCATCCCAAAACTTCTCCTGCCCAAATTAACTCAGCTCTCCGTGCCCACCTCTGTCTGTCAGTGGATCAACAGCTTCCTAACGGACAGGCAGCAGCTGGTAAATCTGGGAAAGTTCTCATCCAGTATCCGCACAATCAGCACTGGCGCCCCCCAGGGGTGTGTCCTCTCCCCTCTGCTCTTCTCCCTGTACACGAATGACTGCACTTCAAAGGACCCCTCTGTCAAGCTCCTGAAGTTTGCGGACGACACCACACTTATCGGCCTCATTCAGGACGGTGATGAGTCTGCTTACAGACAGGAGGTTAAGGAGCTGGCTGTCTGGTGCAGTCACAACAACCTGGAGCTGAACACGCTCAAAACAGTGGAGATGAAAGTGGACTTCAGGAGAACCCCCCCTGCTCTCCCCCCACTGAGCATCATGGACAGCATTGTGGCAGCAGTGGAGTCATTCAGGTTCCTGGGCACCACCATCTCTCAGAACCTGAAGTGGGACACTCACATTGACTCCATTGTCAAAAAATCTCAACAAAGGCTGTACTTCCTTCGTCAGCTGAGGAAGTTCAACCTTCCAAAGGAGCTGCTGAAACAGTTCTACACTTCCATCATTGAATCAGTCCTCTGCACTTCAATAACTGTCTGGTTTAGCTCAGCTACCCAGTCAGACCTCCGAAGACTACGTCGAATAGTTCGGACTGCTGAGCGAATCACTGGTACAACCCTCCCTACTCTCCAAGAACTGTACTTATCCAGAGCGAGCAGAAGGGCTGCCAAAATCACTCTGGACCCCTCACACCCAGCACACTGCCTCTTTGAACTTTTACCTTCTGGCCGACGCTACAGAGCACTGTGCACCAGAACAGCCCGACACAGAAACAGTTTCTTCCCTCAGGCAATCCATCTTATGAACACTTTATGATAGTAATTGTGACAAACATCACTACTTGCTAGACACTTTAGACACATACACTTATTTAAAACATACTTTACATGCCAGTTTGCACATAATAGCTGCACATATAACGCTGTATATAGTAATATACCTGTACATACACTTGTCAACCTGCATATCTGCATTCACTACTTACTTCTATTTTTAAAATATATTTATTATCTGTTTTTTGTCCTGTCTCTGTGATTCTGTTGCACTGTAGAAGCTTCTGTCACGAAAGCAAATTCCTCGTATGTGTGAACATACCTGGCAATAAAGCTCTTTCTGATTCTGATTCTGACATAGGCTAATAGAACTAATTTGCAAGTTTTGTTTCCTGTAACAGACTTTACAGATATGCTATTAAATTCAGGCTACTTTTGGTTTTACTTAGTAGCCTAGACTTATGACTCTAAATATGTAGCATCTGTGTATGATACAAGATACAGTATCATAATAGATTAATGTACATATTACAGATACCTGAGTGAAATCGAGAGACTGTGAAAGCTTCATCTCTGCGCTCCCTGAGCTAATGTCTGATAAAAGCTTTGAGGTCTGAAATGTTGCTGAAAAGTTCTTCCAACGTTTCCAAAGATAACAGTCCTTCAATGCTTCTCAAATTAAACATCGAAGAATCAATTGCCATCAGCTGTGCGTGTCCAATGTTTCCCTGGTTTATCGATCTTTCAATGAATTTGCATTTTCTGCATATTTGCTCAAGTACTTCTGCCATTTGCACCTTTAGTCTTTCCCTTCTTCTTTTCTTCTCCTTCTTTTCATTTCCTGTGTATTCTCTTCCCTATCAGTTCCTGGTTCATTAATATTCAACATACAATAATTGGCAGAAATGCAAATTAAAAAAAGTAGGCTACTAGTATCTAATAAGTTCAGGATATCTCTTGTCTAAAAAGTTACTAGTAACTACAAAATAAGAACTAGTTCTATTTTTGCCATACTAGAAGAGTATAATTTAATAATAATCACTATTAGAATACATACTAGTATCTAATAAATAAGAACTAGTATCTAATGAATAAGTTCTAGTAACTTTACAAAAGACACTAGCAGCTAAAGAAAAAGCACTAGTATCTCATAAATAAGCACTAGTATCTAATGAATAAGTATTAGTACTTAATGGAAAAGATACTAGTATCTAAAAAATAAGTACTAGTAACATGAAAATAGATACCAGTATGGGTTATAGATTAAATGTCAAAATGGCTTGCCATACTAAGTACTAATAAGTATTAGTACCTAACGATTAACTACTAGTACATAAAAATATGTACTAGTCCCAGCTGGAATACATACTAGTCAAAACTGAAAAGTTAATATCTCAATGACAGATCCCATAGAAATCAATGATTTTTTTTTTAATTTGTTACTATTAACAACATAATAGTTACTAGTCACTATTAAAATAAGTACTAGTATCTAATGAAATACTAGTACCTATTAAATAGATACTAGTATTTAATGAATACATACTAGTATCCAATGAACAAGTACTAGTATCTAATACATAAGTACTAGTATCTATTTAATAGGTACTAGTATCTAATGAATGAGTACTAGTATCTAATGAATAAGTACTAGTAACTTTACTAAAGACAATAGTAGCCAAAGAAAAAGCACTAGTATCTAAAGAATAGACGCTAGTATCTAATGAATAAGTACTAGTACTTAATGAAAATGATTTGAAAAGGCATACACCTGTCTATATAAGGTCCCAGGGTTGATAGTGCATGTAAAGGCACAAACCAAGCATGAAGACAAAGGAATTGTCTGTAGACCTCTTTTTTTGATTGTCTCTTCCTAGAGCTGGCCGACCATCTAAGCTGAGTGATCGAGGCAAAAGGGCCTTATTCAGGAAGGTGATCAATAACCAGATGGTCACTCTGTCTGAGCTCCAGCATTCTTCTGTGGAGAGAGGAAAACCTTACAGAAGGACAACCATCTGTGGCGCAATCCACCAATCAGGCCTGTATGGTAGAGTGCCCAGACAGAAGCCACTCCTTTTTTGCCAAAAGCCATCTGAAGGACCATCAGACCATAAGAAACTAAATTTTCTGGTCTGATAAGACTAAAATTTAACTCTTTGACGTGAATGCCAGGCGTTATGTTTCATCACCAGGCTAACACCATCCCTACAGTGAAGCATGGTCGTGACAGCATCATGCTGCGAGGATATTTTTCAGCAGCAGGAACTGGAAGACTAGTTAGGATAGAGGGAAAAATGAATGCAGCAATATGAAGAAATCCTGAATGAAAACTTGCTTCAGAGTGCTCTTGACCTCAGACTGGGGCGACGGTTCATCTTTCAGCAGGACAATGACCCAGAGCACACCGCCAAAATATCAATGGAGTGGCTTCACAACAACTCTGTGAATGTACTTGAGTGGCCCAGCCAGAGCCCAGACCTAAATCCTATTGAACAAACAAAAATGTGGAAAATGTGAAGCGCTATAAATACTTTCCGGATGCACTGTAGGAGTGCGGTTTCCCCGCCTACTGAATTAATTGATAGCCGCGTATTAACATGTCTCCATAGTAACGTGTATAATCATATCAACAAGACAGGATGTGCGCAAAGAAACTGGGATTAAAAGATTTTTTCAGCTCACTGTGATCATTAATCGTCATCAAATGTAATCAAGAATGAGTTTTACAAGTTTAAAACATTTTTAAAACAGTGCATGTTTGTAATAAAATACAGCGATTTACTTCATTTTTACTTATCACCACAGCTACGTGTCAGTACAATTATAAAAGAAGACACTTCAATCCCAGTTTGTGGATGTTAAATCAGGTTTATTTTGTACATTATCATAACAGATATCCGTACAGCAGTGGATATTACCGTGTGTCCTGTCACATTTGCGTGCAAAAACAGTGCAAAGTTAATTGCTCATGCTGTGTGTGTGTGTGAACTTTGTAACAACATTGTGTGTGACTCATCATTGCAACTCCACAAAAAATACATCAAATAATAATCATTGGGAAAGTTCTTACTGTAGTATTTCTCACAAACGTTACGAATCTCAAATGTGCTAAATACAGTAAAGATAAACTAAAACTAAAATTCATGGAAAATGTAGATTCCACTGGATCCAAGCTGTTTTTGTTGAACTTGTAATGATGTCAACCCAGACATTGTACCACCAGAGATAGGGATTCCTTGTGAGATAGGGACATGGAAGGTCCATTTCCCTGAAGGAATGGTGACTGACTCTTCTGAGGGAGATGCTGGGTTTCAGGAAAACCTTTTTGTTTTTTGCTGCAGACAGACGGAACGTCACTGGAGGATTTGAAGGTTATGTTGGATTCAGGTCAGTCCCCAAAGCCCAATGATAATGTTGACTTGGTGAGAGCCATTGATGACCTTGTAGAGAAGTGTATTCATGTGCTTACTTTGAGTTACAGGCAATTAAGAGTGTTTTCTGGTGTTAATCCAGTACCTGCTGGAGAGGAAGAGTATGACACCTGGATGGAGCAGGCGGTTCAGATGATCAGTGAATGGCAGTGTGCAGATACTATTAAAAAACAGCACATTGTTGAAAGTTTACAGGGCCCACATAGTTTTTTTTTTAAGAGTAGTAATCCAGATGCAACAACATCTTATGCAGCTTATTTGGCTGCTTTGGAAACTATGGTAATATTGAAAGTAATTCTGATTTGCTTGCAAGGTTCAGGAGTACCTATCAAGAGAAGAATGAAAAGCTTTCAGATTTCATTTATAGGCTGGACAAGCTCCTTCATCGCTTGCTTGTAAAAGGAGGAGTTTTAGCTGCTGATTTCAATCGAATGTGCATGGAAAAAGTTGTCAGGGGCGTCCGTACTAATGATATGGTAGCACCTCGTCTAAGAATGACCCATACTTTGTGTGATCCTCCTAGCTTTTCTCAATTACTACGGGAAGTGAGGGAAGAGGAAGACTGGATAAATGCTAGAGATGGTGGGAAATCTTTAGTTTCTGCTACCACATCAGTGTCACAGGCTTCTTCTGGGTCTGAGTTGGAAAAAAAGCATAAAGCAAGAGGTGAGTGCACTTCCCTCACAATTTTCCAAGTTGTTGAAGGCAGTCACCACTAACGCTGTTTCTGAGCATTCTCACCAGGCAGCTGGCTGTGTGTCAGGTAGTGGATATTACTGCTACAGAAATTTCCCCCAAAAGGACCACACCCAAGAAATTTTCTGTTACAAGTGTGTTGAAGATGGTCACACAAAGAGAGAGTGCCAGGAAAGTGAAAACCTGAAAAAAGGTCAATCAAAATCTAATTAGGCCAGGATGTCGGGAAACTTTTAGGAAGCTCTGTGGTGGAGTGGTGCAGAACTCCTATTCCATTCCGTTCCACATCTTGTTCTACTACTGATTTCATATGTTCTGCTCACATTCCGTCTGGCTTGATTGGACCAACGTCTGAAGTACCAGTCCAAATTGAAGGAGTTTCTTGACAGTGGCTGTCAAGTTACTATTCTTTACCGAAGCTTTTATGATGCTTACTTGCAACACCTACCTTTAATGCCAGTGGAGAATCTTAAAATATGGGGTTGGAGTTCACACAAATACCTATATGATGGTTTTTTACCGATCAAACTCGAATTCACTGAAAATGTTGTAGGCTTACCACAGACTTTTGACACACTTGCACTTGTTTGTCCAGATTCTCAGCCAGATATAAGAATTGCCATTCTGGTGGGTACTAACACCAATGTAGTGAGACGCTTGTTTGAGAATGGTAAACAGAAATTAGGTGAACACTTTTTGCAGACCATATTTATATAATTAGGGGAACACTTTTTGCAGACCATATTTATATATTCTGTCGTTAGAGAAGTTTATGAGAATCTGCAAAAATCTGACAACTCCTCTGATGATTGTGAGAGGCATAGTACTGTTTGGTTTACACAGCACAAACCCATTGTGGTGAAACCTGGGGAGACATGCCAAATAAGGGGTAAACCCACATTTTAAACCCGCTGACAAACATGTACTGATAGACCAACCAGATGACACTGATGATTTGTTAGTGAGGCCTGAAGTGCAAACTGTTTCTGTATTACCACATCAGAACTTGACTGTTACTGTGATGAACAAATTCACTAAAGATGTACATCTGCCTACTGCTTGCCTTTACCCAGTTGATGTCATACCTCAGCCTGATTTAGCCAAAAGTCAGTTGTCCAGTAAATTAACGCCTACTTTATTTGATTTTGGCAACTCGCCATTACCTGAAGATGCTAAGCAGCAGTTATGTAAAAAACTGATGGAGAGGCGAACTGTGTTTTCCTGTCATGAATGGGTTGTAGGACATTCAAAGAGCACTAAACAGATTTGACTCCTTTTCTGTCGACGTTTGTTGAAGTGCTGACTTGCAGGATGTGCGCAAACATTTGATAGAGTTGCAGGATAGCGGT
>CAIGQW010016745.1:0-12403 GCA_903798125.1 Danio choprae
TGTTTAGTGCTCGAATCTGATTGGCTGATAGCCGTGAGATATTAAAGTAATCCCAGCACTCTTACAGCCTCTTCACCCTTGTGTATTACTCCGCCCACACGTGTGGCAAGCAGAGGACCTCGGTTTGACAAATATTGCTGCTGTTGGACAACATAATGTACTTTTGAGGCTTTTTAGGCGAGAATGTAGTTGTTTAGATTGCAACTATGCAGTTTATTTATAAGGGTAGTGCTTATTTTAAATATTTATAGTTTCGGAGATTCAGGCGGCCATCAGTCTGCCATACTGAGCAGAGCAAAGACGGTTTACATCCCGCCATAAGATGGCGACAGCATTTTCAGTGTACGTTTCAAACTACAGCTGAACAAACCATTACAGAGCAGGTAAGTGACATCCTAAGTCGATCTCTCTCTGCTGTATGTTGTATGGCTGTATTTATAACACAGTAATCTGTTAGTGTTTGCTTTGCTCTGGCTTTTTCGGGGTTAATAATTGTCATTTCCCGACTGCAACAGAGAAATACTGGGAAATCTCTGTAGACTGATGGCATTTCATGCCGTTCAGCCTTATAATCTTAACATGTGAGCAAAATCAGCTGTTTTGTCATCACTTTAGACATTACGCTAGAGAATCACTCAAACACTAGCTCTACAGTGACGTTGGTGAATGAGCAATGGTTTCTGCTGTTCTGACGGTCAGCTGCAGATGTGAATGAACGGTGGAAGAAAGTATTTCCTCTTACATAAGGGTTTTTAGACTCTCCGTGTTTGATTTTCTTTTTTTTATACACGATTATGCCGTCAAACTGTTGTATAAACGCACCATCACACGAGTAGCAGTGCGATATGGCTGTATATCGTCACTGGTGGGACATTAAGGCACCCTGCCTGCGGCCTCAAGCCAACGTACGCCTCCCACCAGTGCCAATATACAGCCATATCGCACTGCTACTCGTGTGATGTTGCTCATATATATATTTATTCTTTATATATTTACATTTTTTTGTCTAGAAAATGCTTCTTGATTTTTTAGATATTTGTTTTAGATATAAATGACGAAGCATTTTCATGACAAGTCAAAGTAATTGTTCTTGTTTTAAGCAAAGACTCGCTTCATTTTGACATATTATACAAGAAAGCAAAACAGTATTTTGGACTTGTCATGAAGGCTTCTTGATTTAAACATTTTCCAGATGTTTGAACTAGAAACGAGACAAAAACTTGCGTTACTTTTTGTAGTGTATAAATGTTTTGCACCAGTGTAGCGTTGTGAAATGTATATTGCTTTAGGAATGGATCTCCTAAGTGCGCATCTTTCATCTGTACAGTTTACTTGGGTCGTGCTTGGTCCACAGTCCCCCAAAAAAACAATAACATAACAGGACAAAACACACACACACACACACACACACACACACACACACACACATACATACATACATACATATGCTGGTACACTGAAATAGGAATCAACAAAACAAGTAGAGATCAGTGTCTGTATGGTCTTTAGTAATGGAGATCGGCAGAGGTTTGTGTCTGACAGTTCTCCTCTGCTTGAAATATAAGGCAATCGTGTGGATTTCTACTCTCCTGTTTCTGGGTTGTCCAAAACATGGTAAACAGCTCCAGCTGAGACGGGCTTTAATCCAGCATGGCATCCAGCTGATCGGCCAAATCATCAAACATGTTCCCGATGTCATCCAGAATGTTCCCTGCAGACTTCACCGCATGAGAAACACTGAAGGAGATAGAAAACAGAAGTTCAGTGAGACTGAGAGTGTACCGCGGTGTTTCAGGCTGAGAGATCATCAACACTGTCAACTCTGGTGTGAACTGAAGAGTATCGGACAGGGTTCTCATAACTTAAGCACTTTCCAGATACATTTAGTTTTTTTTCCAGACTTCACGTGTAGAAAATAACATATTTACATCCACATTTAAACTAATTATATCATATATTATTTGTTAAAGTATTTCATTACTCGGCTGTCTGAAATACTTGCTTCTGATTGGTCTGTCGCGACGTTCCAAGGTATGTTATTCACAGATAACAACCGCTAAATAACACAGACTCATCCGGGAACTGAGAATAATCTTGACTGTCAGTGAATACATTCACATCCGTTTACCTACATCCACATTCATTAGTATCTGCTTGTCTGTCATTCTGCCTTTTTTTTTGGACTGTTTGTGACCTGACCTCCTATTCAAGTGCGCCCTACCGCAATCGTCATCAAAGCGACCGACTACATTCGCACATGACCGTTTCGCTTCACAAGACCTCAGTGTGTCATCAGGAGCCGCGGCTATAGATTTGGACTTGTTTGTATGTGTTTATCCTCCGGGTGTTCCGGTTTCCCCCACAAGTCCAAAGACATGCGGTATAGGTGAATTGGCTAAGCTAAATTGTCCGTAGTGTATGTGTGTGAATGAGTGTGTATGGATGTTTCCCAGTGATGGGTTGCAGCTGGAAGGGCATCCGCTGCGTAAAACATATGCTGGATAAGTTGGTGGTTCATTCCGCTGTGGCGACTGCAGATTAATAAAGGGACTAAGCCGAAAAGAAAATGAATGAATGAATGTTTATTGTTAATCTGAAGAAACTACCACAATTCACTGCCATTATGTGAATCATCAAGAACCACTGAACCAATCAAGAATCGATGAACGATCCCTTTAAAAGTAAAGCTGGTGTAAAAAAACAAATCGTCTCTCACCCCACGTTGTTGTTGTTCTCCAGAGTCAGCTTTCTCTCCACCGCCTTCAGGGCTTCCTCCAGGGTGGAGCTGGTCTTCTCCAGGCGCTGGTGCTTCAGTGCTGACCCCTGACCTCCGTCCACAGGCGTCTGAACATTTCCTGATATCATCTGAGCCGATTTTTCTGCTGAAGAGCAGTATGGGATTGGAGATGGAGGTGCTGCAAAGGCCACACTCTGAACAACACTCAGAGTCACGCTGGAGCCTACAACTGCACAACAACAACAACAGAACAGCAAAAATCAACAGCTAACTTAACTTTATCGACATTTGTACCTGGTCAGTATCTTGTAGAAAACATTTAGCAATTCTAGTAGTGGAGCAGCGCTTCCGGCGTCTGGTCTGCGATGTGCACAGATATGGACATTCATTGGTTCTTAAAGGGGAAGTTCACAATAAACTGGGATCTCATATAGTCATTTTGCATTCTTGCAGCCCGGTAGAAACTCTTTCACAACCCGATACTGGGGTGGTTGGGGATCCCTGCTATAAACTCTCTCAAGCCTTAAAAACATTTAAATATTAATCTTGCACTCTACTATGGTTAAACTCTGCAGTGACCCCACAAATTGAATGTGTTCTGAACTGTGGCTTCTGGTAGTTCCCAGAATAGCAAAGTCCACTAAAGGAGGTCGAGCATTTTCATGTATGGCTCCTAAACTCTGGAATAGCCTTCCTGATAATGTCCGGCTCAGACACACTCTGAGATCTCAAAACTCAGGGATTCTGGTAGTACCCAGAATAGCTAAGTCCACTAAAGGAAGTCAAGCGTTTTTATGTATGGCTCCTAAACTCGTATCTTTTTAGTAAAGCAGATACACAATGCATCCTATAACTGTAGGATGTGTGAGTGTGCTCGATGCAGATAAGTGGACTTGACAAATCACCCGTAAGACACACTCTTCCACCCTCTTCCTGTCTTATTACACCAGGCACTTTGTTATAAATTCTTCTGTTTTATCCGTTTCTTTTTATGTTTGTTTATACAGCTCCTATTTTAATTTACAGCACTTCATTTCACATTGACACTTAATATCTCTTGTTCAAATTTATTATGAACAGCAGCTATGCTAATTATTTTGTTTGTTCTCCATTTCCACCTGGGTATGCCCATCTGTGGCCTCTAGAGATCTGATTCTGGTTTTGATTGTAATACAATAATGTGCACATTTTGTAAAGCTGCTTTGAAACAATAATTATTGTAAAAATAAATGTCATAACAAATGATCTTAAACTGAACTATAATCATAACTCAACATTGCATATCCTATGATGTGCATAAAGTTGTATACTGTGCAGCCGTACCTGTAGGGTGTGCAGGATCAGGTCGAGAGGCGTGCCGTGTTAGACTCAGAGGACTGGGAGGTTTTGGGGCAATAGGCGGAGGTGCTTTCACAGGTTTGGCTGGAAGCTCCACATACGGCAGAGTCACATCAGTTTCACTGATGCGGAGCTTCATTGTGTCCTGAGATCCTAAATCCGACGATTCTCCAGACACTGCGTTCGCCTGCTCCTTCTCCTTTGGCTTTTGCCGTCGTTTCACGGTGTCCGACTCTTTGAGATTGAACTCTGGAAGGTCAGGGGATTTGACTGGTTTGGCTGTCTCCGGACACTCAGAGGTAGTCTCCACTTTGAGGGGTCCTCCAACTTTTGGTCTCTGTTTAATAGTGAGGTTGCCTTCTTCTGCAAACGGGATGCACTCGCTGGAGCTGTTCTGAGGTGAAGACGAACTCTCCAATCCTGAATCCTTCGTCCCGTCATCTTCCTCTGAGTCTGACTTTGCGGCTCTCTCAGGATTTGCTTTGTCAGACACTGGTTTAGATTCGCTTTCACTCAGAGGTCTCCGTTTAGACCCTTCACCTGCACTAGTTGTGATTTCCTGAGGGAGCTCGGCAGTAGGCACAGGTAGGACTATTTCTAGCGCTGCTGCGATACTCTTTACACTCTTGCAATTCTCCACTCCTCCAGAAGGTGGAGACTCTGAGACGGTTTCGACACTAGTGCTGCTGCTGCTGACAGAGCTCAGGCGTTTCGGAGGTGGAGGCGGAGGTCCTTTACGTCGAGCCCTAATTGCGAAAGAGTGACTCCGTCCGACAGACTGCTCTGGGGCAGATTGAAGACGTGCTAACTGTCCTCGTGTAGGTTTTCGGCTCAGCGTGGCATATGAAGGCATGGTTACATTAGCAAGCTGAGCCGCTTCAAAATCATCATCATCATCATCTGGTTCGCCATCCGACAAAGCATACCGGGATAGACTCTGTGTACGCTTCTTGGACACGCTTGGAGAGTGTCGATCAAGAGTAGCACTGCCATATTGTGCGCGATGATAACTGAGGACTTGCAGTTTGGGCTTGGCTGTGATTGTTGGATATTTAAAGTTGAACGGCAGCTGCTGGGGACGTGAGCCCTGATCGCGGCCTTCAGGGATGTTTCGCTCTTTAGCAGGACTGCTGTCAGGGCTCGTTAGACTCTCTTGTGAGCGACTACAAGGGGCTGAAGTGGACGAGGGTGTGCTGGGAGGCTCCTGAGAGCGTCCGGACCCTCGAGATCGTGTATCGATGCTCTCCTGACTGGAGGACATGCCTACTGCGCTCTTGATGGCTAGTCCGTCTTGGCAGCCGCTGTATTGGGAGCACATGGCAGTCTGGAGCTCCGTGCTCAGCTCGCTGTCCTGGAAAGTCATCATTTTGGGCGTGTGGGGTGAGGGGAGGTCGTTGCTCTCCGAAGGGGGCTCAATTGTGAGCAGGTCCAGGGCTGCGGGTGTTTTGCGGCGCAATGTGCCCTGCCCGGATTCAGCCTGCAGAAGAGCCTTGTGGATATCACACAACTTCTTCACCGCGAGCATCAGCTTCTTTTGATGGCCTGTCAAAAGTACATACACTTATTTAGCACTTACCGTACACCACACATCAACTTAACACAATAGGACATATATTTCACAGGAGAGTTAACGCCCTGTCCCAATAGACAAGTTTTATCTCAAGTAATCTGACCACACCGAGTGAAAATGCTGCTTCACTATATACGATTTCAGAGCATTTTTAATTAAAGAGTTTATAAATACCAAAGCAGTGCATTCATATCACTATATATGGTGGAAAAACAAAGGCAGATGGCAGATTATAGTTTTGCAGGTACATTTTGTGTCTTCTAGATAAAGAAAAAAAACATGAATGAAACAGTTTTGAATCATAACACAAATTATATCTCTTAAACTAATGTTGAGAGAGACTTAAGTTGAAACTATGAACTTAAAGACCTGCTTTCTGTATTATGTGTAAGTTCATTTTACGTCTTTGAGTTTAGTCTTTGAGGTTAGCATCGGGAGCTAAAGCACAAAATGGTGGAAAATGTCAACTCTGTTACTATAAACTCTGTAAGTGATTCACAAAGTTTAACAATAAGTTACATCTTAACATAAATTAGTAACATAACCAACTGTTCCCCATCACATGTAAGCTTTTTACATTATTTTACATCAATAATGCATGTAACTTATACATTTGCTCTATATCATTCCAGTTTTAATTCTGGAATGAGCCATGCACTGGTAAAAAATCATTTAAATTCTGATCAAATTAATAATAAATCGTGCAAACCAGTGTGAACAAGTCTGACTCATTTACTGATAAGTATCAACTAAAAATAATGACTAGCATTGCTTTAGTTCAACAGCATTTTCCCTATTTTGTCTAGCTTATCTGTGAGTTTGGTAACCCTTAATTACAGTACTTCTGTGGTTCAGTCAAAGCTCACCTAGTTTGGTGATGCCAATCTCCTGTAAATCCTCCCATGTGAGATCTCGGACAATGTTTATGGAGTCGTAGCCATTCTCAGAGAGTTTCTTATGATACTGAGGCAGACCTATGGCACTTAGCCACTCTCCGAGGTCCTGCTAAGAGAAGAGATTTTACCGTCAAGAGACCTGAAGACCTTAAAACCCTCAAACCGGCAGACAGTGATTTACCGGTATGTACTCTGGGAGCCAATCTGGAATGCTGAGGTTGCCAATCTCCAGGGAAATCTTCTTGCGGTGGCCTGGTTTAGTCACGCCGATAGCTGTGAGATCCTGAAAATGCATGTATAACACTCTATCAGCATCAACACAAATGAACAGCACATCTCTTTAAAGAAACCTGCTCTGGAGCGCACCTCGGGGGTCATCCTGCTGATGGTGGGCACATCGTAGCCAGCGCTGAGGAAGTTTGCGGTGTACTGCTCCAGCTGAAACTCACTCAGCCACTGATAGATGGCTTCAGCATCCTAACAATCAATAAAGACATCACATAAAAATATGATCATATCACCCCAATTTTATCCTCCTTACACTAGCTGCCTGTTAAGTTCTGTATTGGTTATACAATATTGCTTCTTACCTATAAAGCTATAAATAGTCAAGCTCCTGTTTATCAAACCAACCTTCTGTCTCGCTACAGTCCAGCGTGCTCTTTAAGATCTCAAAACTCAGGGCTTCTAGTATTACCCAGAACAGCAAAGTCCCCTAAAGGAGGTTGAGCGTTTTCATGTATGGCTCCTAAACTCTGGAATAGCCTTCCTAATAATGTCCGAGGCTCAGACACACTCTGAGATCTCAAAACTCAGGGATTCTGGTAGTACCCAGAATAGCTAAGTCCACTAAAGGAAGTCGAGCGTTTTCATACATGGCTCATAAACTCTAGAACAGCCTTCCTGATACTGTCCAAGGCTCAGACACACTCAGAGATCTCAAAACTCAGGGATTCTGGTAGTACCCAGAATAGCTAAGTCCACTAAAGGAAGTCAAGCGTTTTTATGTATGGCTCCTAAACTCTGGAATAGCCTTCCTCATAATGCCTGAGGCTTAGTCACACTCTCTCAGTTCAAAATTAGATTACAGACTTATCTTTTTAGTAAAGCATACACACAATGCATCACATAATGGTATGATGCATGAGTGTGCTTCATGCAGGTGAGTGGGCTTGACAAACCACCAGTAAGACACACTCTTTCTGTCTTATTACACAAGGCACTTTGTTAAAAATGCTTCTAGTAATGGCAACTAATTACTTAACTTTTAAGATTTTAATTGTAATGCAATAATGTGCACCTATTGCAAAGCTGCTTTGAAACAATAATTATTGTGAAAAGCACTATACAAACTTGCAATGAATTGAACATGAGCTCAGATGAAGGTAGCTAGCAAAATCATATCTGCCATATCATATCCTGTTTTTCCAGAGAGTCTCCCATATTTCCCACCCACCCTTCCATTTTGTTACCTCCCCTCTGAAACACCAGTAAATTTGTATGGCCTTGTCACGAAAAATAACTTTGCGTCCATGTCCGTCAAGTTGCCAGATCTTGTGTGAAGTTCATCACCTCACATAATTGACAAAATATGCAAATCTCAAAGCATATTTTATCTCAATCTGGCAACAAAGGTTACAACCCAGTTGCACTGTTGATTACTGCGCAGGTGGTAGACTGGGGATTAGATTAGAGGTAGCAACGTCAGTGGTAGTAGATCCATAGCTCCAAGTCAAAATTATTCACCCCCCTGTAAATTTTCTTTCTCAAATATTTCCCAAATGATGTTGAACAGATTCAGGAATTTCTCACAGTATTTCCTATAATGTTTTTTCTTATGGAGAAAATCTTATTTGTTTTATTTCGACTTGAATAAAAGCAGTTTTTTAATTTAATTAAATTAATTTTTTTCAATTATCATGAAGAATATCTAGTCAAATATGATGTGCTGTCATCATGGCAAAGGTAAAAGAAATCAGTAATTAGAAATGAGTGATTAAATCTATTATGCTTAGAATTAGATGCTTAGGGGGGTTAATAATTCAGAAGGGTTAATAATTCTGACTTCAACTGTATGTCCACAACAAAAAGTACTTGTATAGCCTGTCTGATGTGTATAGTTTAAGTATTTTATTCTATTGTATAATATATGTTAATTATGCATAGGTGTTTTATAATAGCTCTTATGTCCAGTGTTGTGTTTGTACTTATGATTAATCCATGTAGCACCGTTGTCCTGCGAGACACGACATCTCGTTCCTCTGTATGTCCACACATGTAGCGCAATGACAATAAAGCACGACTTGACTTGACTTGATGTGTTGTGAAATGCAATGTGTTTTCTGACCTTGCCCTCCAGCAGCTGTTGAGGGCGCACGAACTGCTGAGAGAAACCCTGCTCTCCTGCCCTCTGTGTGGGCAACACAGGCCTGCGCGGAGCTCCTTAAAACACATTACATACACACTCATGTTAATATACGCACACATGTAATCACCTGACAGCATATTTTGTTGCATATTGCATATTTTATGCATTGATATTCATGCACTTTAAAGAGGTCATATAATACTTCATATAATGTATTTAAAAATACTTAATTGATGATTTAATACATGAGGCTGTAAGTGCCATTTTTGTGTAGAAGCAAAAACATGCTTTTTTTCTTGTGTCTCTCTTTAAATGCAAATGAGCTGCAGCTGGGACAGAGTAGCTCCTCCCCTTTATTAAAAAAACAGCCGATAGCGTTTTGTTTTTATCACCAGCAAGAGTGGTTGAGCTCAAGTGCATCAAATGAACAGCAAATGAGAAGAAAGGGGGCGGGGCATGTCAGATACTAGAGAGCATTTGATTGGTCAAAAGATTTGATGACGTGACATTGATTCATTTAGCTGCAAGATTTGAACCGCCAACTTATCCAGCATATGTTTTACGCAGCGGACGCCCTTCCAGCTGCAACCCATCACTGGGAAACATCCATACACACTCATTCACACACATACACTACGGACAATTTAGCCTACCCAATTCACCTGTACCGCATGTCTTTGGACTTGTGGGGGAAACCGGAGCACCCGGAGGAAACCCACGCAAACACGGGGAGAACATGCAAACTCCACACAGAAACGCCAACTGACCCAGCCGAGGCTCGAACCAGCGACCTTCTTGCTGTGAGGCGAACGTGCTACCCACTGCGCCACCGTGGGGCCCCATGTATTTATCTTCTAAATGAAAATGTTGTCACTGTTTTGGAGCAGCTTATAGATGTCCTTAAGACTAACAAGACTTGGAAAGTAAGGAAAGGAAGGAAATATTCATTCATTCATTTTTATTTCGGCTTAGTCCCTTTATTAATCTGGAGTCGCCACAGCGGAATGAACCGCCAACTTATCCAGCATATGTTTTACGCAGCGGATTCCCTTCCAGCTGCAACCCATAACTGGGAAACATCCACACACACTCATTCACACTCATACACTACGGACAATTTAGCTTACCCAATTCCCCTATACCGCATGTGTTTGGACTTGTGGGGGAAACCGGAGCACCTGGAGGAAACCCACGCCAACACGTGGAGAACATGCAAACTCCACACAGTAACGCCAACTGACCCAGCCGAGGCTCGAACCAGCGACCTTCTTGCTGTGAGGCGATCGTACTACCCACTGCGCCACCGTGAGGCCCAGGAAGGAACTAACTAATATTTATTAAACTTAGTATAAATACTAACTTCATTTTAATTTCACAGGGACTTTAAATGCAAATGAGCTGCTGCAAAACACACAAAACGCCCTTAATGTCACTTAAGTCTTGTCAGTTTAAACTCTGAGCATGCAGACATGAGAAAACAAACGGAGAGACGACTGTAAAGGTCTTTGCACACTGAAGTCCTATTCCCATGCGGAAACATTCGTCCCCTTGCCCACTGAAAGGCAAAACATTTCGGAGTCAGTTAGCAGTGATGCATTGTTCTCCTCTCTCTCTTCTCCAAAGTAGAAAGAGGAATAGGCTTCATATTGTGTTCATTCAATACTGCATCGAGAGGAAGGACAGTTCAGCTCATTATCAAAGAGCTGCGCTGGATTTCCCCCAAATGCAAAGTTTATTTCAGGAAATCGGTGAAATTTTGATACATTGCTCATGATACATCTCCAGAGTTGGGTGTAAGGCATTCCTGTAACGCGTTACTGTAATCTAATTACATTTTTGAGGAACGCAGTAATGTAACTAATTACATTTTACATGTGTGTAATCTGATTACAGTTACTAAAGTCAGTGTAATTGCGTTACTTACGTTACAAATATAGTTTTAGAAAAAAGAAATGGACAGGGCCAGTGGCGCAATGCATAACGCGTCTGACTACGGATCAGAAGATTCTAGATTCGACTCCTGTCTGGCTCGTTCACTTCTGGGCCTCACAGTGGCGCAGTGGGTAGCATGTTCGCCTCACAGCAAGAAGGTCGCTGATCGCTGGTTCGAGCCTCGGCAGAGTCAGTTGGCGTTTCTGTGTGGAGTTTGTATGTTCTCCCTGTGTTGGTGTGGGTTTCCTCCGGGTGCTCCGGTTTCCCCCACAAGTCCAAAGACATGCGCTATAGGTGAATTGGGTAAGCTAAATTGTCCGTAGTGCATGAGTGTGAATGGGTGTGTATGGATGTTTCCCAGAGATGGGTTGCAGCTGGAAGGGCATCCGCTGCGTAAAACATATGCTGGATAAGTTGGCGGTTCATTCCACTGTGGCGACCCCAGATTAATAAAGGGACTAAGCCGAAATGAAAATGAATGAATGAATGAAAAAAGAAATGCTGCTTTTAAATCAGGTTTGGTGCTGTAACGTCATTTAATAAGCATGCGCATTTACATTGCTGGAGAACGGCAGCTGAAATAGCTGCTGTCGAGAGTGTTTGCTTCTTCAAATGGAAATACAGACATTACTTTGATTTCATCGAGCGTAAAAACTAAATTATTGCTGTGAAATGGAGTCTATGTCCAGTCTCTGAAGAACTTTCCACTGCTTTTAACTCCACCAGCAACTTCTTCAAGCACTTGAACAGAAAGCCTTCTATGACAATACTCGCCACCAAGAAGGACACCGGCGCCCAAAAACTAAATGTTGTGCAGGATCGGGAGTGAAGGTATCTTCTGAACGTGAAGAGAAGTGTAGCTGCTTATGGGGGCGTCTTTTGCGTGCACGCATATATTGGGTGCGCATTTTTCACGCGCTTGCATTTCCCAGGCGCACCCAGTTGAAAACCGCGAGTCAGGTGACAAGAACTGACTGATCAGCTTCATACTTTGGCATATGTACATTTAGGTAGACTAAGCACCTCCGACACAGAACACCCAAACACTGCAGTGCTTTTTTACACTATGGATGTCAGGGGTTACAGGCATCCAGTTTTTTCTTTTCTATTAAAAAAAAGCCAAACGGGTTTGGAACGAGTGAATATGAGAGCATTTCAGGTTTTGGGCGAACTCTTTAAGTCCTTTGAATATGTCGAGCTGCTGTGATCAACCCATTGTCATGTTTTTGAGTGGATATTAACTTACTGAAAGAGCTTTATAGGTATATTTTATATGTTTTAAAAGTAACTTCAAGGTAAAGTAATTAGTAATTACTTTAAAATTACAATTTTCCAGTAGTAATCAGTCATTTGTAATCTATTACCTTTTTAAAGTAACTTCACACATTCACGCACGTAAACAAATCCTGAACAGAGACTGGCTGTAGCTATAGACATTATAATAGATGGCGGCTGCGTTGGCGTGTCGAAGCAACGAACCAAAAGCTGACCATGCTTTCTATTATAATGTCTATGTGCAGTAGGTCTCTCTCTCTCTCTCTCTCTCTCTCTCTCTCTCTCTC
>CAIGQW010016749.1:0-10109 GCA_903798125.1 Danio choprae
ATATGCGCATCCATTGTCATTTTTATTCATTCATTCATTCATTCATTTTCTTTTCGGCTTAGTCCCTTTATTAATCTGGGGTCGCCACAGCGGAATGAACCGCCAACTTATCCAGCATATTTTTTACGCAGCGGATGCCCTTCCAGCTATCATTTTTAATAGCAATGCATATGTTTTTCAAAATGTAATATTTAGAAGAAAGTCCAATGTTTAAAAGTAAGAGGAAACGACTAAGAGCAGTGCTGATAATGATTATTGAATTAGTTCAAATTTAAGGTCAGTATGACATTTAAGATTTAATAGTTTGCCTCTAAATAAACTATATGTGCTGCATGTTCAATCATTTATATTATAGCTATTATTATTTTTTTGGATCTTATAGATCATCAGGTAACACCTTACAATAAGGATCTATTTGTTAAATTTAGTTAATGCATTTACTAACATGAACTAACAATGATCAATACATTTATTACAGTTTTTGTTCATGTTAGTTAACGTTAGTTAAAGCAAATACAGTTGTTCATCATTAGTTCGTGTTAACTCATGGTGCATTAACTAAATTGCACAAGCATGGATGTTAACAATGCATTAGTACATGTTGAACTATGAATAATAAATGCAAGTATTGGACATAATTAGTTAATGTTAATAAATACATTGACTAATGAAACCTTATTGTAAAGTGACCGATTATCAACTGTGTTTAAACAAATACACATTTAAATGTATCAGAAAAGGTCCTACCTGATGTAGTGGATGACGAGGAATCACGGTTTCAGAGTCTGAGCCAAACTGCATGAACCGCAGACGGGTGCCCTATTACTGAACTGCAAGAAACAAGATGAGGAACAGTCGACACGCCTGACACTTCCACACACAAACACAATCCACCCCCCACTGATGAAAACATGCCTCATGTCTGTATTTCCACAGTATCTGCTTGTTAAGAGCACCACCCTCAACATCCACCCACTCAACCTGAACCCTCCTCCCACCCAAGGCTCAGCGGTCAGTTGTTTCCCGCCGTCCTCCCATGCAAAAGCAAAACGTGACAGCTCTAATTGGCCTCCCCCAAAGATATATTAATAGCACTATCACTATAATCTCAGACACTGGAGATGAAGAGGAAATTGGTCGTCTCCTGTTCTTATTACATCCTTCAAGATAAAATGCTCCCACTTTATATTAAGTGGCATTAACTAATATGTACTTACACTAAAATTAATTATTCATTACAATGTACTTATGTAAATACATGTTTTCACATCGTACTTGATTAAATACCTGCATGTAATTGAATCTGTATTATTTACATCTTTATTTACACTGTTGACCATCCCTTACACATTAACCCACCCTTAAACCTACCCATACCACCAAACCTGTCCCTAACCCTACCCATATCCCACCTCAAGAGAGCCAGAAGTGTTTTGCAATACATTCTAAACACAGTAAGTACATTGTATTTATTTTTTAATGCAAGTACATAGTAGTTAAGACCACCTAATATAAAATGGGACTCCACTGAGGAAGACATAAAAATAGATAAGAGTGTAAAGAGTGGATTATGTCATGCAGCCCTTCTGACGTACTGACTGTACATCTGTAGGGCTTGATGCTCAGACGTGACATCCAAGATGGGGAAGGATAGGAAAGGAAAACAAAGTAAGGAAGCAGAGGTTTTTGTTGAGTAGGTCAGAGCTGCTAGACATGAGGGAAAACACGGGGGACTTGTTTTTGGGAAAGCTCGATGGACTGACCCTGTGAGGTCAGGTTGGCTGATTTGTTTACGCCATTGGAGGGATGTTCTGTCATGTTAGTTTTGTATATAAATAAACTATATATGTTTATGGCACTCTACTAATATAGGCTATTTCTGAGATGATATTAGCTTTATAGTGCAAAAATATTATGTTTATTTTTCGTCATCTGTATTGAAAGGACAGCTAGCAGCTAGCGTAGTGAAAATGTGACTGTGACCCACAATTGACTGGAATGCATTGTGGTCGGAAGTGGGACATTTCATTGCTGAAATTCTCACCCCTGAGTTGTCTGAAACAGTGTTAAAATGCATAATAGCTCACCATTTACACTCACTGGGCATGTGCATATTTTGGCAGTATCCATACTTGTAGTCTACCAATTGTGTTACGATCATATGCAAGTGGCTTGACAAATGCAACACTATGCAATACTCTACAAGACCAGAGAGTGATTGCGATAGCCAGGCCTATGTTTTCAAAAGTTTGCATGCCAGTCTGTCTATTCTGAAACGGACCATAAGTGTTTACAAACAAAAATGTGGTCTTTAGCATTTTCAAAATGCTCAGGTTTCACAAAGATGTCTTGACAAAAAAATAAAATAAAATAAATAAATAAATAATAATAATAATAATTATATACAGTGCTCAGCATATGAGTACACCCCATTTTGAAAATGAATATTTGTATCCATTTCTTAGTGAATATGGGTAATATATATTGGTGCATTTGAACAAAACAGATATATCAAAAATGTGGACTTTAATTGAACTTGTTAAGCTGCTTTGACACAATCTACATTGTAAAAAGCGCTATATAAATAAACTTGAATTGAATTGAATTGAATTAAACAGATAATTTTATTTAAATAATATTTTAGTCACAGAACAGCTTTAGAAATGGAAAGATAACACAATTAAATTCATGCAAAATATTGCACTTTTTTTTTTTACAAACTACAACATTTCAACTAAATTGTCTATATATTTTTTTCTCTTGATTTTTGCTATTTTTGAAAATTTTATTTCATATTTTTTCCTAACATATAAATTTGGGCTACTAATTTTTGAACCATTATTGCAAGTTATTTTGTTATATTAGCTCCAGATTTGGCTTCAGCACTGACTAAACTAATGTACATGCACAAATATAATATTGTAAAGCATCCTATAGAAAATATTAATTTAAATGAGAGATTTGTGGGGGGTGTACTCATATATGCTGAGCACTGTACATGGCGGACTTTGTAAGTGTCACACCCTCTGCACGTTCCATTAGCCCCAGTCACCATTCACAATCACCATCCAACACACACCGTGAACAATCACCCGAATACTAATCACCCACACTTGCACCTGAAATCACCCACTCACCATATTTGCTCACCTCATCCAGTCACTCACCGGCTGGAATCGAAGTTGAATGGTCACCTGTTCCTGGATCTTCTCCCTAGTGCTCCGTTCTCTCCTGTGCTTCATCAAGGCTTGCTTCAGTGTTCTGTGAATACAGATACCCACGAAAGGAAGTGACTGTTTCATTCTCCATGAACTTTGTGTATGAATTCTATGACTGTTTGGAACCACGCACACACCACTTGAACAAACGTGTGCTAAACCTCACCCAGGCACTTCGCTTACCTGTTTTGATGTCCACTTATTTCTCCATGAACGCTGTGAATGAATGTTATAACTGCTTTGAACCACGCACACACTGCTTGAACGAGCATGTGCTAAACTTCATCCAAGCTCATCGCTCACCAGTGTGATTCCTTATTTGTGCACCATCTATATTAAACACATGTGAAGTAATTCCCTGTCTTTTCTCCATTGTCTTCCTTGTATGACCGTGACAGTAAGTGGAACAACTGAATGCTTCACTAGCGAGAAAACAGTTAAACAAACCATCTGCACTTTACTTTCGCTTTACTCTACTTTTACTCTTTACTTTACTCCTTTACTTTCGTGGAAAGGAAAAGGTGTTGTACACACTCAACTGAAGACATCCATCAGCCTACATATTTCATTTCGTTTGTTAAGCGCAAAGATTTGTTTCAAAACTATTTCTAAATTCAGTTCTAATGTCCAGCGAACGAATAAATGAACAATAATAACGAAGTGTGGTCAAAAAACGTCATATTCTTATGCCCCATATGTCTCCAAAACCCGACAGTTGGACAAATCTAAACTTTGCACCGGGTGTATGATAGGGCCCAATATGTTCACAAAATGTTTGAAAAAGGGAAATTTTGGAAACAATACAATTTTAGTCTCTGGTTAATCTACAAAACAGTATCATTATTTTATTACATAAAACATGATGGGCGGCGCGGTGGGTAGCGCTGTCGCCTCACAGCAAGAAAGTTGCTGGTTCGAGTCTCAGCTGGGTCAGTTGGCATTTCTGTGTGGAGTTTGCATGTTCTCCCCATGTTCGCGTGGGTTTCCTCCAGGTGCTCCGGTTTCCACCACAAGTCCAAACACATGCGCTAAAGGTGAATTGGGTAACCTAAATTGTCTGTAGTGTAAGTGTGTGAATGAGTGTGTATGGGTGTTTCCCAGTTATGAGTTACGGCTGGAAGGGCATCCACTGCGTGGAACATGTGCTGGATACGTTTATTTAGACTTCTGCATGCTGTTTGTGTAGCTCTGTAATAACACGTCCGAAACGCTAGCTGGCAGTAGGTTTTTATGTTCGGTAAGCGGTTCATTCCGCTGTGGCGACCCCTGATTAATAAAGGGACTAATCCGAAAAGAAAATGAATGAATGAATGAATAAAACATGATATCTTAAGTTACAAAAGTCCTCCCAGTCTTGTAGGTACCAACAATGAAAATGGCAAGTCTTGAGAAAAGGCAGCTGCATATTAAAAACACCTGCATATTGAGAGACTGGTGCTTTGCAGCAAACTCAGCCAAGACAAACTCTGCTAGGATGTGAAGGTTGGTTTTATCACCTTTACAAATGTTTTTTCAAATCACCTCACGAGTGTAGTTAAATACAAACATGTCTCTCTTGCATGTTGTTCGGTGTGGATTTGCTTGATATCTAAAACAAAAGAAAACAGGCAATGAGGTCAGTTCGTCAAACAATGGAAACAAGTTTGCTTAACACAGAGATTCGATAAGCCACTTCCTCAAATATGGAATAACTACTGTTATTTTGATTTGTTTTAAAATTATAATGACTTCACATGACATTATTTAAACATTTTCATTCTCAACTCTTCATTAATGGAAAGTGACACACGCATTTGAATTATTTAAGTGATATAACCTGTACTAGCTCATGTTGAATCTTTTAAAGCTCATTTTCTTTTTGCAAATAGGATCATTTTACAAGTTAAACAGTTGAGTTTTATCATTTGTCAATATATTCAGCTGATCAATGGGTCTGGTGGGAGCACTTTTAGCTTAGCTTAGCTATGAGTTACATAGATTAACGGAAAATCAAAAATTGATATTTTCTAGGTGGAAATGCAACATAGGCTCATTCTGAAAACGTAGCCCTATATACATTTCTGGAGATCGCCAATTATGTAGCCAGAGGTACGTATGGCTGCATTTCGTCTTTAAAACGAACGCTACGGGGTGGTATGACGCCGTTCCTTTTCGCGCTTACCAGCTGACCACTTGCCTCCATGTGGACGGCTTTCCGGCTGTTACCATGTACATTGGCGGACTTGAGGCACAGAGAGGAGTTGACCACGACGATGGGGTTCGAGTCCAGAGAAGAATGGTTCCAGAAAGCATGTAAGACAAAAACAAAAGCCAAAAAATAAAATAAATAAGTAAATAACAGGGTGAGAATGTGGTAAAAGCTAAAACGTGGTAAAAATCAGGCGAGGGCTTTTCTGTTTCTGCATTGCTTTTGAAAACACTATTGGTTGGGTTTAGGGAAGGAGGAGGGTGGGTCAGTCAGTAAGTCAGTAGACAGTGGCCTCTGGTGGATTTACGTGAAAACAGCAGGTGCGAATGGCACTCGAGAGACAAATTTGAGATCTGAAAAAGCGTACACAGCGACCTCCGGTGGTTCGCGAAAACACTGCAAAAATGTAGTTCCTGAGACATATTTGTTGCTCTCCAGAAATGTATATAGTGGGACCGTTTTCAGAATGAGCCTGGGTTGTTGAAATGCTAATGGTCTATTCCAATTGATGATTTATGGTAAGCTAGGCTAAAAGTGACCCCACCAGAGATCAGCCAAAAATGGTAAACCTATCTAAAGTTTTACAATTCTGAGCCTGTTTTCTTTAAAAAAGAAAAAGAAAAAAAAGTAGAGTAATCCTTTAATTTCCTATTGATATTTATAACATTATGTTTCATTGGCATTAAATATGGGAAGCAATTATATGCTATCATCATTAAAAAAAGCTTTCTCTTTAGTGCCAGAGATTCTGTTGCAGTAATTCTGTGGTAGTATCTTTGGGAATCTTCCACGCTGACTTTTATGTGTCATGTTATTGACTAAGGACACAGTTTTTGCTCAGTACTTTTCCAGCCACCAAGGTTCTGAAAATATTTACAGCCGCTTTCACAAAGGGCACATAAGAGGTTGTTAGCTTAGCTGCTGCTGCCTGACATTTTATCTGCAGCAGAAAGTAACTGGAATGTTTTATTGGATCGTGTAACTGTGATAGAGATGCGTTGGCTTCGGATGGCTCATATCAAGCCAAGTGTTACGACCCATAAACCAACATGAAAGGCAATTAGAGACCAAATTCTAGGTTCACGGATCTAAAAAAAAAAAGTGATTATATCTGTGTGGCCTTCCTGATAGTCCGCTTGGGTTGAAGAACTGTGTCCTGTGAAAGATATTACAGCAAATATCCGCTACTTTAATGTATTTAGTGTGCACTACAGGGTCACTATTTTTTTGACGGTCTGTGGAATAGGCGGAAATCAGTCTGCTAGTTTATGGAAATTGCTGACCTTAGTTTAAACTAAATGTGTCTAGCATACTATAGCTTGTCAGAGACACTCTCCCAAATGTCAAAAGACATAAACTTATTATCTCAAACGGGAAATGGAGACTGGGGGAAATGGTGGGAAAGACAGTAAAGTAGAAGGTAAATTAACTACTACTTTATCAGCTTTGAGCTCTTTTAAAATTAATCATATTCATTTGGCATGATGAATGCTGAGGTTTTATAATTCATGCATATATTTATAGATAATACATGTGGTGCACTGGGCTGGAAAATGATGGATGCAGCCATTTAGAATGTAATTTCACTATGTTTAGCATTGTGTGCCATGACAAACATTACTAAATATGTGTAATTTTGTGTTGTTGTGACGATGTTAAATATGAGAAAATAGGATATAAATAAATATTTTTATTTATTTATTTATTTTTAGAATATACACAGTGTGTGTGTGTGTGTGTGTGTGTGTGTGTGTGTGTGTTAACTAGACCTTCTACAAACAAATCCAGAGATGTACTAGAACCCAAACATTGCATTTGTGGAGAACAGATACTCTTTTAAATGAATTGTTGGCTACTGTTTGGTGCCCACATTTGCAAGAACGGGGAAGGATGTTATCCCATATCCTGTTTGTAGGAGGGTCTACGAGGCCATGTTGAGAAGAAGACAATGGGAACAATTTGTCAGGAAATCTCACAAAACCATTCATTGCAACATGTCACTCAAATAGTAAGGGTTATGCCACTGACAAGACTCTTTTAGCAGGCTTCAGATATTGAGAAATTTACAGGATTAACTGTGTCAACGATGTTAAGCAGACAGTCAACTAATGGTCTACACAACAAATATAAGTTATTCCAAAAATGTTTAAAAATAATTGTGACCAATTGTTCTCACAAGATTAGCTTTGTTGGCGTCTTGAAAGTTTGCATTATGGGTTGCAGAGTGTAATAATCTCAAAATGCAGTAGTCATAAAAAGCAAAACACTACTTTTACAGTACAATGTAACTAGAAGGAAGAAGAACCCCACACATAACAATCAGTAACAACAACAATGGCTCTGTCTGTGTTTACAGTGCCACATACAGATGTAAAATACACATTACACTGTTTTAATCCAGTTTTCTCATTTCCATCTGGATGTGAACATTTCTGGAATTGATACACAAAACATTTTAAATACACAAAAGGAAGAAAAAACATGTTCTTTGCCATAAGGATGCAGCCTAAATGGTAGTAGACATATAGTTGCAAACTGTATAGTGAACAGAATGTCTAAAGGGGGCCATAGAAATGTAATGTGATTGAAAACCCTGGCTAATTCTTCGAACTAAGGTTATGCCTCAACCACAGCTCGTGCAGACTCCTCCCATTCAAGGTTGGCATGACAGTGTAATGGCTAGAAGGTCTTAGGTGGCAAGTTTAATGAAAACCCAAGAAGACCATTCAAGTAAATATTTTCGCCCCCCTCCCTTTCTAGACAGAACAGATCCCCAACTCAGACCTTGGCTCAGTTTCCCTAATTAATCACATAAACACACTAAGTGTCATGCCAGGACAGTGGTGGCACCAGGGGAGGACTGCTGCTCTCCTGATCAACACCCTCCCTCACACATTGCACAGAGTCACTGGAGCCCAGCAGAACTTCAGTGAGCTGAATCTGGCCCAAAGGTCAAACACCACAGGGCTTGTATTGCATCTACCTTTTAGACTCCCAAGCACCCCAGGCTAGAAATCTAACCTTAAATCTCATCATAAGGTACGAGAACTGTGTTTAGATTTCTTGCTAAGATCTAAGATTTCTGAGCTCTCTCTGTGACTCCTTCAAAACATATGCACAGTGGTGAAACTACAGACAACGAATGCAGTCAGGCCCATGCAATGTACACACAGGCCCTGCCACCACTGCTCCTGAGCCAATATTAATAAAAGATATTACTAATAAAATATGATTGGTACATATATTCACAACTACTGCTCGTGTGCTTTAAAGGAACACTTAAAGGACATTTGTTGCTGTTTCATCGCTAAAAATCAGCTAACTTCTGTAAATATAACCAGCATTACCACCTGCTTGCACAGGGAGCGTGCCTTGCACATGTGGAGACATTTGTGAGAGACGATTCAGAAAATATTTACTTTGGTGCAGATGCAGAATTGTATCTATTTGACTTGAATACACATAAGATATTCCATTTTCAAGCTGTCACTGGGGCGGTACCTTTTCAAAAGGTACACTTCTGTACCTTACAGGTGCACATTGGGACCTCAAAAGGAACATGTTTGTACCTGAAGGGTACACTTTTGTATCTTTAATGTACTCTGCGGTACACATCAGTACTTTTTAGGTATAAATATGTACCTTTAAGGAACAAATGTGGACATGATAGGTACAAAAGTGTACCTTTTGAAAAGGTACCACCCTACGGCAGCACTGTGGCTGGATTACTATGCCAGAACGAGAGTATAATTCCTAGCCATATTGGCCTAGAAAATAGCAACTTTTCATTTTCTGTCAGTCTTGGTAAACCATCTAACTACAGAAGAGTCAAACTTTAAATACAGTAGGAAAATTATCCAAAACGCTTTAGTCATTTTTCAGAGAGATTCTAACGGATTAATCTGATTCAATAATCTATGCTAAACTCCTCCTGGCAGATTTGGAGATTGGCTGAATTTAACATGACCTGTGTTCCTTTTATAGAAAGACGCTTCAGAGGTGTTTCGAATGCAGCATCTGTGGACTTTCCCTTTAAAGGTCAATTGTGTAATTCAAGCTTTCACGTTTAAATAAAACTCATGTCACCTTATTGTCTAACAGGATTTTGAGGGCACTAAACCCCTTTCCACACAGAGTGTTGATTTAGGAAAATTGACGGAATGTCCTCTGTATGAACAAAGCATGTTCTGGGAGTGATTTCAGCATTGATCCCAGCATAGTTTGGTAGTAACACTGTCAGGATCAGTCCCAGAACATGCCCTGTGTGAACAAAAGCAAGAACCAATTTAGTAAGAGGCGTGGCATAATGATTGTGAATGCATCTTTACAATGGGGTACAGTGGTGGTGGGGGGGGTTCTAATATAATGCATCGCAAAACAGGCAAAGCAATTTCTTGATCTAAACCTGATTGAAAATTAATGGAAAATCCTTGGCGTCAAAGTTATGTTTGAGAAAGTCAGAACAGCCAATGTAAAAAAAAAAAAAAGCAGACCAAGATCTCGGAAGAGCAGTGTAAGAGATTTATGAAAATGTCTTGTGAAGGCGTGATGTCCTGTTAGTGACTAGTGCTGTGCTGTCTCTACAGAAACAAACATCAACCTTAGGCATTAGCTGACGGGCACAGGTAATTCCAACACTGCTGACATTCAGTACAAAGGTATTATATATAAGTATTATAATGCTCATCCAATGTGATTTTTGT
>CAIGQW010016790.1:0-12862 GCA_903798125.1 Danio choprae
CATTTTCATTTCGGCTTAGTCCCTTTATTAATCTGGGGTCGCCACAGCGGAATGAACCGCCAACTTATCCAGCATATGTTTTACGCAGCGGACGCCCTTCCAGCTGCAACCCATCTCTGGGAAACATCCATACACACCCATTCACACTCATACACTATGGACAATTTAGCTTACCCAATTCACCTATACTGCATGTCTTTGGACTTGTGGGGGAAACCGGAGCACCCGGAGGAAACCCACGCCAACACAGGGAGAACATGCAAACTCCACACAGAAACGCCAACTGGCGAGGCTTGAACCAGCGACCAGCGACCTTCTTGCTGTGAGGCGAACGTGCTACCCACTGCGCCACTGTGAGGCCTAATATATATATATATATTTTTTAAATGTATGAACATTGTATATAAATTACCACAGAGAGGAAATGCAGTTATAAAAATAACTGTCATCATTTAATAATAAGCAACTCTTCTAAGACAAGCCTAGAGCAAGGACGCTAAACATCACTGGACTGAGGTTTTTAAATTTCCTCCAATATCCAACTTCGCACAATCTTCTCTTCCACATGGTGTGGTCCACTCCATTCCTTCTCATCAATGCACCGGATCAACTCGTCAAACACAGAACGAGGTCAAAACAGAGAACCTCAACTATTGTACATTCAATCCAAAGAGGCCACAGTTTGTTTATCCTAAAGACTCTGTTTTAGTTCTATATCTTTTAACAAGTTCCTCTCAGAGGTGGTCCATCACAGAAAGGAAAAGTAATTCCAAACAACCACCACTGAAACATTATAGTATCCAAATCATGGCCTGGTTAAACCCACCCAGAAAAAAACTTAAATAAAAATAAAACATAGACTGTTGTCAGGCAACACGTACAAGCAAATATTTCGGTCAAGAAAATCATAACCACAAACTGACAACTACAAACTAAATATTTCAACCAGATTCCAAACATAGCATGTATTTTCCTCAGTCTAGAGCTGTTTAATAATGGTTCCAGTTCAAACTGGTTAATTCAAAGTAAAGCCCCAGCATACTCTCTACCTGTTTATCTGTTTACATCATTAAAAGGTGTACGGATGTCAGTAAAATATAAAAAATGTGACTTTATCTTCCAGCCCCACCTTTACCTAAATACGTATAGCTTACTAAGACAATAAAAATATATGACCTTGACAGGAGACTGATATGATTGCTCAACCTAGTTTATGAACAACAGACATTCATGCAAGGTCAAACAGATTAAAGTACAATTAAAAGCAAACAAACGATTAAAGACGTTAACCATGTACTGACACCCTTTGCACCCTCAGTTATATTTCATGAAAAAAACATATATTAATGAATAGAGACGGGTGCAACAGCTTAAGTGTTCTTTAAGAGCGGTTGAAATAGAACAGTTTATTAGGAGGAAAAGGTGTGGATCAAAATAGGAAACAATGAAAAGAAGGCTTTTTTCACACTGTACATAAACCCCATTTGATGTTTTGAATCCTATTTTAGGACTAATGGGGTCAGTAGGATTTACCTAATGACAACTTATGACCTTTGTTGACTGACTGAGAACAACATACCACTCTGAAGCTCCCTCAAACACTTCAGTTGGCTTGTGTTGTCCACATCTTGGAAAGAAGTTTTTATTGTCGAGATAAACATTTATTACATTTATAATCCTTTTATAGTCCCTGAAACTGGGGAAGTAATCTTTTACTTGCATTGTATCTGCATTTAATTGTTTACGATAAGAATTGGACTTCATTGTATTATAAAAACATCCGGTAATTTTTATAACTCAAAACTTTCTTGTTTGGTCTAATAACAGCTTATATTGAAGTCGATCTGCCAAAACGACAACTTGTGAAATGTGCCTCTTTATTAGGTAATAGTGTGGTTAAACTCCACCTTTGTTGAAGATAAAGACCTGCTTCTACATATTTACTGGTTTAGCTCCGCCCACCAGATCGCACTGCAGTAGTAAATAACAACAGAGGCAAAAACAGGTCCAAGCAGAAACTAATTGATTAAGATACACAGCAAGATGCTGTGACTTGTCAAGCTGTGAAAACATCTGCAATAGAAATAAGAATGAATTTGACCAGGTTCCAGACCATGTCAGTAAAAAATTGGTCCTCTTTAACCTCAGATTTGTTTATGAACAAGGCACAGTCCAACCCTGCTGGCTATACGAGGTCCGGCAGTAGTATTGCACCACACAATTGTGAGTTACTATTTTAATTGTGGTTTCAATATTGCCCTGTCTGTTATTACAGATTGTTTGATATGTAAGTCAGAGTAGCATCCATCTATCGAAAGCTGTAGGCTGTCAAACATACATGCGGAACTGATGGGCACACAACTGTATTTTCGAACTCTGAAAATGCAAAACCGTTAGCCATCCATACCATTGGGCGTTTACTTCTGAGTGGACAATGCCACATACATATTCAAACAGTGTATTCTAAAAACACCACTGAGACACGGCTCAAGTCGATTTGCTCTAATGTTTAGTCAGAAAGCTGTGCTGACAAATCATTTGAGAAATAAATTCTGCATCAATTTTGAAATTGTCAAAATCCATCCCCCTATCCTCTATTGAATCAATTCTGTGCTTAGTTTTTAAACAGCAGATAGATAGCGTTCTAGGCTAGTTTTTAACAATACACTGAAATGCTCAGGAGTAAGAGCACTTGTGCCTATAAGTTGACTTTAACGTCACAAGATCAATGTAAAAACAGCTAACTATGAACACTTTTGTAATTCGCTTAAACCTTTCCTAACTTTATTAATGGTTCCTTTAGATTCAAGTGGTATTAGTAAGGAAGTGAATGCATAGCTGTTTGTAAAGCATTATTCGCCATCTGCTGTTAAAACCAACCGATTCAAGAGAGAAAATGGATAAATTTGAAAAATCTCAGAAACTTAACATATTTCACCACAGCTTTATTAGTAATCAGGCACATGGTTGAACCCATTTGGTAAAATTAATGTTATTATTACTGTCCTACAATTTGTACAATCACTAAGGAAGCTTTCAGAACTAAAAATCAGCTATGGTAATGGCTATTTGACATGCTGTAAGCAGACTACACCAATCATAACAGAGTGAGCTGACCAATCAGAGCAGAGTATACTCACAAAAAAGAGAACTTTATAAAGAACAAATCTTAAAACAAAGTTTATAACATAGTTTATACAACTATATAGATTGTTTGTCATTTTCCGGAAAAACAACCCACAAGAGCTTAAACTAAAATAGAGGACCTATCGCAAGTAAAACATAATGCATTGTAAATTACAATGATAGAACATCATGTTCTATAGCGTAACAATCGTGGGTTCAATCCCAGGACACAGTTGGCTTGGTAAAATTGTTGAACTGTAAAAGGTTAGACTGTTAATCATGATCCAAATGCGTAACTGTATATTTTGTGAACTGGATATAGGAAAATAGTGGGTAGCTATTCAAACATCACCTGCATTCTGTCTGGTAATGCCAGTTATAAATCATGACGCTGTCTTTATTTTCATGTCATCTAGGTATGAGAACTCTGAAACAACTCTAAAAAATCTGGACTTTACTAGAACTATGTTAAGCAGCTTTGGCAACAATCTACATTGTTAAAAGCGCTATATAAACAAACTTTAATTTAATTGAATAGGTGTCATAATAGTCATAATAAGCTTCTAGATCAAGCAACTTATTTGGTAGTCACAGGACGAAACTGTGATGTGACGAAACTGTGACGAGCCTTTGACCTTGAATGCATGTAAACAAAACAAATGGATGTTTTTCCAAACTTTGCCTGTCAGAAAGAGACATGTCACTTTTCATTTCAATCCACTGGCCAACAATGGATGTCTCTTCAGGTTAGTATGAAGTCAGTGCAAAGATCCTCCTCGAGCAGTTTCCGTGCAGCCTTTTAGAGAGTGGACAAGCATGATGGGGCCAGAGGCGAGATGTCCTCCTGCTGCACCCACCGAGAGATCATAAGATCAGCCCGACTAACTACGACTCTCTCCCAGCCGGCAGCAGGACAGGCCATGACTCAGCGGCAGACAAAGAGGCCGATGACGATAGAGATAAGGGCTCATCGCGTCACCAGAGCGCACAGAGCCGGTGATAATACCGCTGGCCTCTCCCTGCCGGCTCCAGTCTGCTCTGCCCTCCCGCCGGTGCCATCTTGTCTTCATTCTCACACACACACACAAACACACACGCACACACTCATAGAGGCTAGAAACTGACTCTGTGCTTTTTCTCACGGCAAAGGGTTCCCCACCCCACGGACAGACCGCCTCCATAATGCCACGCTCGGCTGCACGGAGAGAGAAAGAGAGATATAAAGACAGAGATACTGCTCCTGACAGAGATCGTGGGCACAGACGCCAGGCTCCACACTATCATCAGGGCGTGATGTGGAGATAATTCAGGGGGGAAAAAAACTACAAATAAGCGTTCAGTGCCATTGTTAAAAAGATAGCGGAGATGATCGGACACAAGAATAGACACAGATAGATCAGATTGTTTTGCCATGTCGCCAGGCCCTGCTGCATCATTACTGCGCATAGTTAATGACACATCATAATAACAAGACTTCTTTCCTCTTGCACAACTAGGCTGAAGTTACTGGAATTAATAAGTGACTTGTCTTAACTAGTTTGGTGTAATTCGTTTTTTTATGTTTTAAAGTCTATGCTCCTCATTTACTTGATATACAGTATAAATACAGTATAATACTGTTAAATATTAATACAATTTAACAGTTTACTATTTTAATATATTATGGAAAGTATTTATTAATTTTTAAAAATATGTTTTACTGCCTAATATTTTGAGGAAAGTGTGATACATTACCATTACTTATCATGAGCTAACAACAGTGAAAAAAATAATTCATTAGATTTACTACATTTCAGGTAAGTGGTTGCACACAATTTATATGGGCTGATTTTTAACAAACAAATTACATTTTTTAATGTTCGACCTAATTTGTTTGTTTAAATTCAGTAAATGCAATGAATCATTTTTTAGTGAATAAAAGTTACTTAAATGGTTAGTAATACATTATTAGAATCAAAAGTTGTATATATTATATATTTTAACATACACTTTATCATCAATTTATTTATTTAGAACATTTAACATTAGTGCCCAAAGTGCTTCACAAAAAGAATAAAATCATGACAATGAACAATTCTATATTTATGAATTAGCATTTAACAAAAAAAAAGAGAACAATACAAAATTAACTGCATGTCCAGTTGTTAGTTAATTAATAACATTATCTAATTGAACCCTATTATACTTACAAAAAAATTGTAGTTACCACAAACTTTGTTTCATGTATGAACGTGAAGCGAACGTGCCTGGCTCCACGTTACAGTATTGGATGTGTAAATTGGGGTCAGGTTGAGTTCAGGGATTGAGAACAAGCCTGTTGCCCATGTGTCCTCCTGTTTCCTCTGGCTGGAGGAGGAGAGAAGCCAGCGGTGATGGCTGTAACGTGACCCTTGACTACACACACACACACACACACACACACACACACACACACACACACACCTCTTTCCATTATTTCCATCCTGCCACAGTGACAAAGCTCACGTTCACGTCTCAAGTCAAGCCAGCAACCCCTGACCCAATCTTTTGAACGAACCGTTTAATTGTTGTGGATGGAATATTGTATTGAAACGGTGGAAGTAAGTCTTGCCCGTATACATTACAGAGGAAGCAGCAATCAGTTCTGATCATGGGATGTAATACAGTGGAGGAAAATGTATGATTGCTATCATGCTTTTTCCCGCATGTGACGACTGCATTTCGAATTATGGGTTCACTTCCAGTGTGGAGAACTTTCATGATAAAAAAAACTGAACCAAACCATTTTAAATAATAAGAACATGCTGCCAATAGTCCAAATACAGGACATATTGAAAATTATGTGAGAGGTATATTTGCTTTGTGTCTTGCTTTTCATTCATTCATTCATTTTCCTTCGGCTTAGTCCTTTTATTCATCAGGGGTCGCCACAGCAGAATGAAGCATCAACTTATCCAGCATATGTTTTACACATCACCTTCAGCTGCAACCCAGTACTGGGAAACATTCATACACATTCTCACACATACACTACATCCAATTTAGTTTATTCAATTCACCTATATCGCATGTCACTGTGGGGGAAACCAGAGCACCCGGAGGAAACCCACGCCTTACTTTTATCCATCATGAAAATAAAGTTAGGCTTGCTATTTAAATGTGACATTAGTTTCACAAGCAAATCTGTGGCCAAAGGTCATTTGAGTATGTTTTGTTCCTCCAGATTGTTTTTTCTTACAGTAGAGTAATATTCAACTAGTCTTTAATATTGCTGCAGAAAGACTTTCTCAAGTGTTTGGGGTAATTTGCAATGTGCTTAATGTCATTTGTTAATTCTAATAAGTTTAGTTTAAATATTTGATAGATGACATCATTGAGTTGTAAAAACGATTGTTTACAGTTTAATAGAAGTTACATGTAAAGCATCATTGGGCATAGGAAAAATACAGATAATGCTTTTACTTTGAATTTTAGCACACTTTGAACCTGATGAGACAGACTGATCTCATGAGGAATCATAAATACTTTACATATTGTCAGAAAAGTGGCTAATTCATACAATTTTCTTCGTATGACAACGTAAGATTTTTAAAAGGAGGCGTGTGCCCAAACTACACTCCTAACCCTACCCCTTATATGGGGAATGATCAGATCGTACTCAAATGTACAAATAAGATCATACTGTTATGATCTCAAAATGTTAGGAATAGCTGCACTGGATCAGATGCGAGACCAGGTTAATAGACTGTGATAAACAAATGCACGCTGGGAGAAAACATGATGGTTTCAATCATGTCATTTGTGTCATACAACTGGTATGATTTAGGCATTCAATTACACAAAGTTAATAAGGTCTGTCAAATGTAACCAACTCCCTCATTTGCTTGGGTTTTGATCGTTTTGTTGAAAGACAAAGCAAAAAAACTAATAAGTTCCAGGTTTTAGTGGTTCAGAGAATTTTGTGGTCTTTTTAGAGGACTTACTCTTTGGGAACCTTCTTATTTTGTCATAAAATTAATTAAATTAATATTATTGCCATCAATCAATAAAACATCTCTATAAAGACACAGTAAAACTGATTTACAAAAAAGGAGTAATCATGCTAAAATAATGCAATTTATTATGCTATAAAGCATCAAGACAACAAAACTACAGATCTTAGTGTTTCTAACTTAATCTGCAGAGTGTGTACTAATGATGTCAATATTCTAGTAATTTTAATATAATTAAAATTACATTTTAAATATGATGCAATTATTAAAAATGGTCAATATTTAACAGAATCTGCAGGAATAAAAACATCTGCATCATGTATAATTATATTTTAATAAATGTTTGTAACATAATTAAAATATATATAAAAAAGGCTAAAATATGTAACTGTAAAATACAAATAAAAATGATATTTATTAAAGGTCTCTGACGCTTTCTGTGTGCAAAACTGGTCTGACGAAGAGGAATACATTACAGATGCAGTCAATAATATTTCAGTACAATCACAATTATTCTGCTTCATAATGCCTCATCATTTTTGATAGTCAAACATAAAAATTGGAACAGACAGGACACACAAATAAAATAAAGACAGGACGGCATAATCAAAAACACAGACAAGCTTCATTGATTGTTCCCTTTTTGTTCTGCAAGAAATGAATCTGCTGATGTCTCTGCCAAAACCATCCAGTTATTTACCTCACTCTTTTCTAATGAAAAAAAAAATATATACAATTAAATATTTTACATAAAATTTCCTAAACAGAAAGTAGAGGGAAATTAAATGAGATGAGAGAACACGACAGTATTGTAAGTTTGTGAATTCTAGCTTAAAGTCTGTGTGAACCAGAAGTTGCTGAGACTTTTATTTCAGTGTGTTGATGTACAATACTTCCAACTGAAACAGAATATTGAGCAGGGGACGCGGCTTTATTTTGCACATGATTCCCTTTTAGCAAACGATAAGAGGAGCGTAATTAAAAATATTCCATTACTCCAAATGCAAAAGCAAATGATCAGATTTTGATTGAAGATTACCAAAACAATTTTTTTTTTCAGTGAATTAACTTGCACGAATTAGTTGTTCACCTAAAAAAAAACAATGTGAGCTAACAAACTAAGCATTGCAAATTTTGATTTAACATGGACTTTAAACAAACTTTTTAAATCGTGGATCAGTAAATCTTTTTCAACACAGACTCATTGTGGATACCTACCCCTGTCTGCATTTCTGGAGAACATGAATTATGTAGCCAGAGGTACGTCTGGCTATTTCATATGTAAAATGAACGCTACGGGATGGTATGACACTGCTGACGGCTTCTGCTCCTTTTAGAGCTACCTCTGTGTGGGCATCTTTTCCGTTGTTACCAGTTTACCCAGTGGCTCGCTGCATACATCAGCAGACTTGAGACGTGGAGCGGAGTTGACTGCGACAATAAGATTTTAGTACTGCGAAGAGTGGTTCCAGAAACCAGGTAAAACAAAAGAAATCAAATAAATAAATAAACAAAAGGCTGAAAACGTTGTGAAATCAGGATGCGGTCAGTCAGTCGGGCGACAGCAAGCTGGCCTGGTCAGCTGAAGTGTATATTGCGCCCTCTGGTGAATTTATGCAAGAAGAGGATGCACAAGAGAAATTTGAGATCATCAGAAAGCGTACACAGCGGTCTCTGGTGGATTTGCAAAAACAAAAACTCCAAGAAGACGTACCTTTGGTTATGTATTTCGCTTCCCCTAGAAATGTAGACCTGGGTACGTATCCGCAGTGAGCCTGGGTTGATCTTTTTCTACCTTTACTACAGTACAACCATCATGCTGTCCAATCGACTGAACAGAAATCAGTATTCAACTGTTTGTTTTTTTGTATTTGAAAAATGCACAGGCAGAAATATATAACAAAAGTAATGTACTCATATTTTTTATTTTATTTTACCTTATTTGTAAATAAATGGGGGGAAAATATGTGTGAAAAAAATCAACAGTTGGAACCAGACATTAAAAATCAAGATCAGTGCATCTCTAATTTATATTTCCTGCCTCCTCTCTTATATACTGATTCTGCTAGCATTAGCTCAGTGCTAGCATACAGCTCTGTCTGCACCACTGGCCAGATCTCCGCTCCCCATGTCACAGTGTCCAAACTGATATATAATTAATTTATAAAGGCTTGTGGCCCAGACCACACTGTTGAAATGCTCTTTGTGTTCGGCTGGCTCACTTCCACACTGTCGGACAGGGATTGCATTTCTCTGCCTGACACGGCCATTGTGATGCTAAAAGCTGAATGATGCACACAGAGAGCTGATGTATCTGAAATAACTGGCTGCTTTTGCAGCAATTGCTCTGTTCTGTCAATTCTCATTTGAGTTTTAAAGAGGCAACAGGGAGATATATGATAACCAAATAGGATAATCTCTCTGCCATAAGTGTGCTTTTTAGTGTGATTTTATTATTTATTATTTTATGTTGTTATTATTATAATTATAATTATTCATTCATTCATTTTCATTTCGGCTTAGTCCCTTTATTAATCTGGGGTCGCCACAGCAAAATGAACCGCCTAATTATAATTATAATTATTATTATTGTTATTGCTATTTTTGTCATCGTATTAATGTCTTAAAAACAACTTGCTTTCAATAATTAACAATAGTAATAAACATTATAAAATTCTGACCAATATGGGTACAGCCAAAACATGCTAATTGCTGTGCGGTGGCGCAATGGGTAGTGCTATCGCCTCACAGCCAGATGGTTGCTGGTTTGAGCCTCGGCTGGGTCAGTTGGCATTTCTGTGTGAAGTTTGCATGTTCTCCCCGTGTTCGTGTGGGTTACCTCTGGGTGCTCCAGTTTCCCCGAATTGGTTTAAGCTAAATTGTCCGTAGTGTATGTGTGTGAGTGTATGGGTGCTTCCCAGTGATGAGTTGCAGCAGGAAGGGCATCCGCTGCGTAAAACATGTGCTGGATAAGTTGGTGGGTAATTCCGCTGTGGTGACCCCTAATTAATAAAGGGACTAAGCCGAAAAAATTATTAATGAATTAAATAATTTAGACATTAATATATATATTCTATTTTTGTCTAAAAAAAGAACATTAAAAAGATAAAATCAATCATTTTAAATACTAAAAGTCATTTTTAGACACCACAACAATACATTACAGATTGTGCAAATTACAATTTTTGAGAAATAACATTGCATTTAAGAGTGTAATTAAATTAATATTAAAGGGGACCTGTTATCCAAAAATGACTTTTATAAGGGGTTTTAACACAGTTGTGTGGCAGCAGTGTGTGAATATAGCCAGCCTCTAACAGTGAACATTTTTTTATAATCACACCATAAAAACAAACACTTTGCAGAAACACTTATGTCATCAAAGAGAGAAAGCCCCGCCCATTGGTGGCCATCTCTCCCTCATTAGCATAAACAGCCCTGAGTGAGAAGCAGCCATCCACCATTAGAGTTTTTACACTGAAGATAAGATTCAGCAACTAAGAGGAATTTAAAATGTATGTTTTAGGATACACAAATGAACATAGTCTCCATAGACTGCATTATTGACATTGTCATTTTCCGAGATAACATATTGTTTTGAATCTGCTGCTAGGCATCTGTAGCACCACCCTCTTTTGAAAAGAGAACAATCTCATTTGAATTTAAAGCGCCAGTCACCAAAATGAAACAATTTGGATCAAAGCCTCAAAGGAGCAGTTTCAAAAAGTTATAAAACATTATTTGTGGGGTATTTTGAGCTGAAACTTCACATACACACTCAAGCATTTGAAAATGAAACAGCAGCAATATATTCTGCAAAATTCATAACACAAATATTGCAAAAGAAAACAAATTGCTAGATTGTTTTTACACAATTCGGAATCAAATATGGAAAAACCCAACTGTTGGATTAAAATAAATAAATAAAGTTGAGTTTGTCCATATTTGACCCATAACTGAGTTGAAACCAACTGGATTATAACTGCCCTCATTCTAAGACATGTAGAGAGGGAATAACAGAGAGGAAGTGAATTAAAGACAGAAGCAGTGTTAATGGCTGCCGGCTGACTCTGATACGGGCACTGCTGCAGTCATGGGCAGAGTCATCATCTGGCAGCACATTCCTGCTCTATCTGTGCAGTAAACTGGATCTCCTACTTCCTCTTATCAGCTGTCAGGAATTCTCCCTGCTTCTCGCTCTCTCTCTCTTCTCCACTGCCTTTGACACAGAGCAATGATGGTTAATGGTCATTAAGATAAGAGTGTGCTACGGGACTTTCGGACGCCTCTGGGGACGCCCTGGAACCCAAACACTGGGAGGGGAAACATCTCATCATCACTGGCCTAACATCTAAACAACCTTCCTGCAACCTTCATCAGCCGCTCTGCTGCCATTAGTGTTCAACACATATGCACTCATTAGATGAGGAAATTGTATTGACTGATTCTTGAGAATGGGACAAACAGGTCTATGAGCTATTAGGTTTACAAAATATGTATTTTTTTATTGTAAATATTCATTCATTCATTCATTCATTTTCTTTTCGGCTTTGTCCCTTTATTAATCTGGGGTCGCCACAGCAGAATGAACCGCCAACTTATCCAGAATATGTTTTACGCAGCGGATGCCCTTCCAGCTGCAACCCATCACTGGGAAACATCCACACACTCTCATTTACACACTACGGACAATTTAGCTTACTCAATTCACCTATACCACATGTCTTTGGACTATGGGGGAAACCGGAGCACCCGGAGGAAACCCACGCCAACACAGGGAGAACATGCAAACTCCACACAGAAATGCCAACTGACCCAGCCGAGGCTTGAACCAGCAACCTTCTTGCTATGAGGCGAACATGTTACCCACTTCGAAAACAACAATTTCTTTCACTGTACAAAAGGAAATGACAAGAAGTCAATATTAAGTTAACCTAATATTTTTAGTCAGTTTGATTGATGTAAGTTGAGATGACTAAAAAAGTTAATTAGATTCAACTGAAAAAAAAAATTAAGACAGCAAGATTATTATAACTATTATAACTTTATAATAATTAAATCAAATGTATGAAAAAAAACACGTTTAATATTTCAACTGTGTTTCCACATTTTATGTCAACATGATCAGAAATGTATTAAAATTTGTGCTGAGCAAAGTTTAATCACAGTTATTTGCATCCACAATAAAAGTTTGTATTTACATACTCATTCATTCATTCATTTTCATTTCGGCTTAGTCCCTTTATTAATCTGGGGTCACCACAGCGGAATGATCCGCCAACTTATCCAGCATATGTTTTACACAGCGGATGCCCTTCCAGCTGCAACCCATCTCTGGGAAACATCCACACACACCCATTCACACTCATACACTACGGACAATTTCATTCATTCATTCATTTTCATTTCGGCTTAGTCCCTTTATTAATCTGGGGTCGCCACAGCGGAATGAACCGCCAACTTATCCAGCATATGTTTTACGCAGCGGATGCCCTTCCAGCTGCAACCCATCTCTGGGAAACATCCGTACACACCCATTCACACTCATACACTACGGACAATTTAGCCTACCCAATTCACCTATAGCGCATGTCTTTGGACTGTGGGGGAAACCGGAGCACCCGGAGGAAACCCACGCCAACACGGGGAGAACATGCAAACTCCACACAGAAACGCCAACTGACCCAGCCGAGGCTCGAACCAGCGACCTTCTTGCTGTGAGGCGAACGTGCTATCCACTGCGCCACCGTGAGGCCCCTACATAC
>CAIGQW010016794.1:0-11742 GCA_903798125.1 Danio choprae
ATATATTTATAAAGCTGTAAAGTCAGGAAATTCAGATTTATGAAATTAGGAAAATTTTGGAAATTAATATATATATGAATGAACCGATCGCTTTATTTAATTCCTCCAACTCTGCCTCTTAAAGGGGATAAACCACCCCGTCACTTCCAGCTCAGAACTCTTAAAGGGGAAACACATCAAGAACAACTTGTGAGTTCTGTCACATGTACTGTATAAATGTATGTGCCACTATATACACAGACAGATATGGCCACTGAGAATGCGCAAGTAAATGAACGTGACCACATGCAATGCTGCAGTTACAGCACAAAATGGTCAAACACAAGAAAGACATGACCAGCAGGGGGAAGTTATGTAACATAGTAAACATACTGAACTGATATAGCAGCACGCACATGGAGAAGCGCAAAGAAAATTTAACAAACTAATCATGATTTTCTCATCAATCATGAGTTTTTTATGATGTTTTGTTCACTGAAAACTATTTTCAAAATGTTGTGGATCAACTGCTAGGGGTTTGTAAGTTATTTCATTAGAAGCATAAAAGAAAATACCTCAATAAAAATATAATAAAAATTATTTCACCATGAGCAAATTAACTCCTGAAACATTTTTTTTTTTCATAATTTCGTTTGAGTTCAGTTATTTGCTTTTTCAAAACGTCAGTGTTCTTCTTCAAATTACTGTTGCTTTTTAAAAACTGTGTAAAATATTAACTGTGCAGTTTCAGTGTATTTCATGTGTTTTAATTTTGTTTCATTTTTTTTCACATGCGTGTGAAATATTATGCACACATAGCAGCAACAAAATGGGAAAATGTAATATGAGCTATATTTAAAACGTATTGCAGCAGATCATTCTGTAGGCTTATGTGTTTAGATCATGCCGTTCTCTAGGTGTTCTGCGCATTTTGAGTTGCGCAGCACTGGCAAGAGTCTCACTGTACAAAGTGTTTTGTCATATATTTGTGCAATGTCTTTCCCGAGTCTCCTGTGTTTCCAGTACCCTTGAAGTGAGTGAGTGTTTGTAAATAAATTTGTGTATTTTGATAAATCCTGTGTTCCTGTGCCTTTGTGACACTTGCAAGGTAAAGTAATGCTTTGTCTCTTATTTTAAATCGTCAGCCAGAAATGTTTGTAGGCCTATTTTAGTATGTATTAAGTCACAAACATAATAAATATAACACTCACACATTGTAGACTATATGGGCTAATTTGTAAATAAAGTACAAACTTTTTAAATATATATTTGAATTGAATAAGCTAAATTGGCCATAGTGTATGTGTGTGAATGCAAGAGAGTATGGGTGTTTCCCAGTGTTGGGTTGCAGCTGGAAGGGCATCTGCTGAACATATGCTGAATAAATAATAATAAAGGGACTATAAGCCGAAAAGAACGAATGAATGAATTTGCTTATTTAATTAAAGTATGACTTGAACAATTTTAATTTCTGTGCAATGATTCTGTCACGCTTGCTCTCTTAGTCCCACCAGACTACTAATCACTTGCACCTGCAATCAGCCACTCACTATATATACTCACCTCTGTTATTCATTCACCGGCTGGAATCAAAGTCAGCTCTTTCTCCTTCACAATCCTTCTCCTTGCTCTTCCGATTTCTCCTGTGCTCCTCCGTGGATGTCCTTATTCTCGTGTGGATGCAAACATCTAATTCAGGAAAGTGACATTTGTTATATTGGTGTTTGCCAAAGAACTGAACTTACCTCACAAACTGTGTGTGAGATAAATTTCTGTCTGCCACACCTCTCACCTGTTTCGCCTCTCTGTTGTGGTTGCATTGCACAAATAAAGCCCCTTGAACTAATTCCTTATTTGTATCCTTTGTGTGGCTGTGACAGGATTCCAGCCCAGCAAAACACTATCGTGACTAATGGAAGCTAATGCTGCTATGACCGGAGTCTCTCCGGATCCGTTCTCCGGCATGGTTAACTCTCTCAGGCAAACCTTGCCTTCCGCCCCCCTGGGTGCCGGAGCTAACACCGCTTCCATCACAAGCCATCCCCTCTCTCGACTGATGAATTATTCTGGCCAGCCGAACACCTGCAACAGCTTGCTGCAGTGCTCCCTCTGCATAGAGGCTAATACTCACCAGTTTCCCAATGAGATTTCCTCTCTGTGCACGATAAACTGATTACACTATGGCAAGGTAAGGTCTCAATTCATGATTATACCCTGCACTTCAGAGCACTCGCCGCAGGTAGCGGCTGGAATCAAGTAGCTCTCCTAGCGGCTTACCGAAAGGGTCTCAAACCCCAGATCCATAAGCAATTGGTCATTTACGATGACAGTGCCAATTTAAAGACTTTTATTAAAAAGGCCACAAGTGTTTCTCAACACCTTTCTGCCTGTCCTACCTCACCATCTTCCGAATATGTTGCAACCACCAGAATTCCTTTACCACCACAGAGTGCTGATGAACCCATGATTACGGACTCCTATAATCTTTAAGCTCCGGAGCGACAGCGATGAATCCGGAACAGGCTTTGTCTGTACTGTGGGGAAGCATCTCACCCAGCCTGCCCTGTTCGCACACAACTTGTCCAATGATGAGTAACGTTACATTTACTCCTACCATTTCTCATATACCCCATATTAAAGCCCAACTGATCGTTGATTCTCATACTCTCTCCATACATGTACCGGTGGATTCTGGAGCAGCTGGTAACTTCATCTCATCTCATTACATCATCAAACATCGTATACCCACAGTAAGTAACGAAACCCACTACCAAATAACTACCATCCAAAACTCACCATTGGGCAACGGCAAAATATCCCAGCAGACCAAAGAAGTCACCCTCCTATCCTCTCTCAATCATCAGGAGAAGGTGATATTACTGGTCCTTCCCCAAGCGAATGTGGACGTTATCCTAGACAGACCCTGGCTCGACATTAACTCAACATTAATTGAGGCACAGGAGAAATCCTCGGGTGGAGCGCTGCATGCAAGGATCACGGCTATATGTCCCCTCCAACTGATCCTAAACCACACCAGGATTCCCTCTCCGTCCACGCTACCACAGTTTAAAACCCAATTATCCCCACATCGGTCCTGGGATTGTAGTGTCGACCTGCTGCCAGATGCCAAACTACCACATGGAAGGTTCTACACTCTTTCCCATCCACGAGGCAATGGAGAAGTACATTGAAGAAGCTCTCCATCAGGGGTTCATCAGACCATCCACATCGCCGGCAGCTTCTAGTTTCTTTTTTGTCGCTAAGAAGGATGGAGGATTACGATCGTGCATAGACTATCGTGTGCTCAACGACGCCACAGTCAAGTTTGCATACCCACTACCGCTGGTACCAGCAGCCCTGAAGGAACTCCGAGAAGCACAGGTTTTTAGTAAGCTTGACCTCCGAAGCACTTATAATCTGATTTGTATTTGAGAAGGGAACGAATGGAAGACCGCCTTCATGTGATGCCCTATGGCCTAGCCAACAGTCTGTCCATATTCCAGAATTTCATGAACAAAATCCTCCAAGACTTTTTTCACTGCTTCACCATAGTGTACATAGACAATGTCCTGATCTACTCTCTGAATATAACAGAACACCATTCCCACGTACAACGAGTCCTTCAATGCCTTCGAGAGCACCAACTTTTCCTTAAAGCAGAAAAGTGCGAATTCCACAAAACCACGATCTCCTTTCTCGGATACGTAATCTCCGCTGAAGAGATCAGCATGGAAGATGGCAAGGTCAATGCCGTGTCCAAATGTGAAGAACCTAAAACGGGGAAGGAACTACAACGATTCCTTGGGTTTGCCAACTTTTACCGGCGCTTTATAAAGAACTACAGCCTCCTCTCAGCCCCTCTAACCTCCCTTCTTAAAGGTGGAGGATGCGTTTTATCATGGAACTCTAATGCCTATCAAGCCTTCGAACTACTCAAACAGAAGTTCACTACGGCACCCATCCTCAGACATCCAGATCCCATACTGCCCTTCATCGTGGAAGTGGATGCAGCTGATATAGGAGTCGGTGCCATTCTCTCCCAATGGTCTGGTGAACCCCGAGCTCTTCATCCATGTCCGTACTATTCCAGGAAAATAACTCCAGCCGAACAGAACTATAGTATAGGTCATCATGAGCTACTGGCTATTAAACTCACCCTTGAAAAGTGGCGGCACTGGCTTGAAGGACCCCAATTCCCCTTCACCGTTATAACTGACCACAAAAACCTCCAGTACCTCCCCAGTGCTAAACGCCTTAATGCTTGTCAAGCCTGCTGGTCGTTATTCTTTGCCCGCTTCAACTTCCAGATCACCTATAAACCTGGTCATAAAAACTTGAAAGCTGATGCCCTCTTACGTATGTACTTACAGGATCCCAATGTAGACACTCCTGACCCTGTTTTACCTTCTGTCTTCTTAGCTTCTTAGCAGATTTACCTCCCTCACAAGGTTATACTACAATTCTCCAGTGCCTGATAGACTCGGAAGGATTCGGTCCCGAGGAGAGATCGTGGACATCCCGCAATGACATGCTGGATCCGACTCTCCTCGACGAATTCCACCACCGACATCTGGACTGTCCAGCTGCCTGAGGTCGAAGCCATCCCCCGTGGAGGGGGGAGGGGGGGGGGGGTGGTGTCATGCCCTCTGCTCGCTCTCTCAGTCTGAGTCACCACACCCGTGAACCCTCACCAGACTACTAATCACCCACACCTGCACCTGAAATCACCCACTCACTATATATACTCACCTCTGTCATTCACTCACCGGCTGGAATCAAAGTTGGATGGTTCTCCTTCACGATCCTTCTCCTTGCTCTTCCGATTTCTCCTGTGCTCCTCCGTGGATGTCATTATCCTCGTGTGGATGCAAACGCCTGATTCAGGAAAGTGACATTTGTTATATTGGTGTCTGCCAAAGAACTGAACTTACCTCACGAACTGTGTGAGAGATAACTTTTCCTCTGCCACACCTCTCACCTGTTTCACCTCTCTGTTGTGGTTGCATCGCACAAATAACGCCCCTTGAAGTAATTCCTGCTTTGTCTCCTTTGGGTGGCCATGACAGGTTCCTGTCTAGATATCTTTATTTTATTTTATTTTTTTTAAATCATTCATAGCCGATGTTGGAATGTTCAAAAGGAATAGGGCAGGGAGGCCAAAAAGAGATTCTCATTTTGACTGGTTAATCATATTTGCCATCTCAAGCCTCATGTTTCATAACATTTATGCTATATTAAAAAAAAAAAATCTCAACTGTTTAAAATAACTATTTGATATATTCGTTGTATATTGAATACTTCATTCGCATTTTCGTTCCATACAAATAGAACATTGAGGCACTGAAGATTTTAATACATTCATACATTGGGATTCATACATTTCCGCACAAAATGTAGGCATAATAAGAAAACTACAGCTAGAGAATTTGATTATTTATTATTATTAATAATGATGTTGATGAGGATAATTATGATGATAATAAAATCTAAATCTTATATTTGTTTTTCTAAATATACTATGTTTTTAAGCAGCAGGATGGCACAGTGGTGCTGAGTTCTATTTTTAAATGATTAATTTTTATTGTTTGTTTTTAATTTTTCCAAGTTTCCCATTTCTAAAATCATGTGTGAAGTGAAAAACAAATTAAAACCCCTTTGGTTGTAGAGCAAGGCTAGGGACCATTAGTATACGAAAAGTGGAATGGGGGTGGGGGGGCTTGATGCTGCTGCTGTCTAGAGAACTAGAAACCAAAGGCCTCTATCCATTAGCGTAGGAACTTCATACAAAAAATAAGTTTTAATATGCATTTATAGCATCTTTAATTGCATTTAAAAGACTGCATTTTGTTAGATTTTGCTGTATTTGTCTTAACCGTTCTTGGGTGGCTCACCAATGTATTAGATGACTCTAATACATAAAATAAGTAAGTGGTCTTCAAGTAACTTAACCCAAAGTACGGTCTGTGAGACAGTACTTTATACTAGCAACAAACAAACCATTTTAGTGATAATCTTTGAGGTTTTTGTGTCTTTACCCATTTACTGGGCACTAAACTATGACCCCTCTTCAGAGGTGACAAAACTTGATTATTGTCCTCATGTACTGCCAGGCTGAGTCTTGCTTCTTTTTGGACAAGGCTGTAAGATGTCAAGTTTTCAGTGGACATGGTCTGGCTCGGGGCATGTTCAAAAGGGCATAGTCTTTTTTTGATTCGTACTGCATTGGTTGCCATCATGCAGTTTTATTGCACCGTCCATCAGCATTTCTTTTGTAGAGTTTTCATTTGCAGTCTGCTTTCTGTCTAAAACAGATTGTTGGTCTTGCTGAAGCTGTCTTAATGCCGCTGTATGTTTACCTCTCTCCTTTGTTTGGCAACACCATCTACTAGGACATCAAACTTGTTTTCATCTGTTGAAACTTCTGTGCATGCTTTTACCTTCTTTGTTTGCAAACACATTAAGTTCATCAGCTTCTGGAAAAGATGTCACTAGTTGGTGCTGCAGAGAGAGGTTCTTCAGTTTCCCTGCGGCTGTACAGTATTTAACAGAGTCTGTTTTTGTTGTGTTGTTAACTGCTGAAATTGCTTGAACAGGTGGTCATCATCATTGTTTTGATGTTTTAAACTGAGCTTGCACTCACGGCCCCAGTGACCTTCCTCATTGCAATTCCTGCATCTTCCATTAGTTCTTAATTTTGAGTATCCCATATACTCACTTTCTCTTTGCTCATCCCCAATGGTTCTGTTCTTGCAAAACAAACATTTGGATCGCAAAGCTCTTAGTCTGACCTCATGTGTCCGCTCCAGTTTAGCTGACCATTCAACAATCTGGATGAATGCTGTTTCAATGCTGTCCTGGTCATTATACCTGATTTTAAGATCTTTAGAAAACTCAGGTTTGAGTCTGATGACAAATGCTATTTTCAAGGGCATTCCAGTGTCTTTGACTTGTATTCAAACCAGAATGTTCCACCCATGTTAGTTTGAAGCGCTCTTCAAACTCTGCAACACTTTCTCCTGTTTTCTGCATGCACGAGGTAATACTTGTCCAGTTGACCTCTGCAGGTTTCAGTTCAAACAAGAACGTTCAATCCATCCTCTGTGTTTACTTGTGATTCACCAATCCTTCTTTCAACACTTTCTGTGAGTCTCTTTTGGTCACTGTCACTTAGGGTGACATTAACAATAATTGCACCGTCTAGTGGATGTAAATTGTAGATTTTCTGCAGTCGTTGAAGAAACTGCCAAACCTTCTGTGGTTGTTTGTATACATCTGGCAACTCTTTTGACCATTTGTCAACTTGCTCTGGAGTAGCTGTATGGTACGTCCTGTATGGAACATATTTCTTTACCACTTTTGTCGAGCTCTTCTCTCTCCATTCTCTTCATAATCCACCTCATTGTCAATTTCAATGTTAGTCCTTCTGTGTTTGACAATTACAGGGGCTAATCTAATCTTTGAGTTCATTGAGTCATGAACACGGGTGTTGATGGGAAGATCTGCCTCACTGTCAAAGCTGCTTGAAGATCTTGTTTTTCAGTTGTTTGGAGATCAAAGTCAACAGCTTGTTGTTTTCATTTTCCAGTCTTTCTTTATCCTTCTTCAAGCTTTGTAATTGTTCAGCCAGTGCTCGAACGTTTGATTTCTCTGCTTTGTTCTCATGTTCCAATCTGCCAGTCTCACACTTATACCCATGCTGAAGTATCTGCTTGATCAAAATCATTGACAGTCCGCTGTGTCTTTCCATAAGCCCTCTTAAGTGCTTATTAAAATTTAAAGCAGTCTGTTATACTGACGACCATTTCTTATACACAGACTAATCCAACTATTGTTTCAATCTTTTAACAAATGTACTAAACTGTTATTTTTACAATCTCTACCATCACAACACGATTCTTTCTCTGGAGATTGTAGAAACTGTTAAAGAATCAAGCCTAAAATTGTCTGAAAGCTTCTGACTAATAACAATTCTTTCTGAGCATAATCTCAGAATGCTAAATAACTTTCTTTCAAATTTGTCCCTTAGACAATATATTTAAAGCTTACTGTATCTTTGAACAGAAGGCAAACAGCTTAAAGTTTCATGACTTCATGCCATCATATTTTAACACAGTTAGAATTTTCAAAATTAAAAAATGCCTAATGAATTAGCCCCCAGTCAAGAATTTCTAATTCTTGCAGCAATACCAGCCCCAAAATATTTATGTTTTCTTTATATGGCTTCTAACAATCTTTGGACGAATGTGCTAAACTGTTATTTTTCAATTTCTACAATCACAGATGAGAATGGACCAAGCTCTGCTTCTGCATTATCTTAGTAATCGGACCAGAATGACTCTTTAACAGTTCCTACAAGCTCCAGAAAAGGAACCAAGCCTAAAATGTCTTTAACATTTCTGTCTTAGATCAGAAGGCTATGTTACTTTCAAAATTAAAACAGTGACCTACTGAATTAGCACCCAGTCAAGAATTCCTATTTTTTGCAGCAACATCAGTCCCAAACTATTTTACGTTTTCTTTAAATGGCTCTTAACAATCTTTGGACAAATGTTATAAACTGTTATAAATCTGTTATAATTCTCTACAATCACAGCAGAGAATAGACCAAGCTCTGCTTCTGCATTATCTTAGTGATTGGACCAGAATTGTTTAACAGTTCCAACAGACTCAAGAGAAGGAACCAAGCCTAAAATTTCCTAAAAAGGCTATGTTAACTTTAAAATTAAAATACTGGCTACTGAATTAGCACCCAGTCAAGATTTTCTAATTCTTGCATCAACATCAGTCCCAAACTATTTTTATGGCTCACACAGTTCTCTGGGAAAATGGACCAAATTATTTTCAAAAAATTCTACAATCTCCAAGAGAAAAGTCTTAAGCCATTGCTCCTGCAATCTCTGGAGGAAAGGACCGAATTGTTTCTTAAATAATTCCTACAAGTACCCAGAGAAAGGACTAAGCCTGAAATTTTCACTACTCTTTCAAAGTCTTTTGATAAATGGACTAAACTGTTTCTTTAAAAATGTCTGCAAATATCAAAGAGAAGGCCTGAAATTTCAGCAATACTATCACTGTATTTTGTTTATTACTGCACTTCATATACAGGTCTGTTTACTTTAATGCTTACTTATAAAATATGTTTCTTTTAAGGTTTCTTTAAGAGAGCTGATAAGTTTCACTCACCGAACTAGGATCTTTGAGATGAGATCCAGTTGGCTAAAATAAACTGTGTCCACAGATGCAATATGTAGATCCAGGACTCATCTACAAACAAAATCCGTTTATGTTCAGCTTAAATTGTAGATTCTCCAAGACTCTTCTGTTCAGTCTTTTTGATGCAGTTGATGAGTTTTACTCTTTTCAGTCTCTCCTGGCTGGCTTCGCCAAATTGTTAGATTTTGCTGTATTTGGCTTAACCGTTCTTGGGTGTCTCGCCAATGTATTAGATGACTCTAATACATAAAATAAGTAAGCTGACCAAAGTTCTCATGGGGAAAAGACTTTATTGAAGACAATGAATAGTACAGTTCCTCAGCATTAATGTGAGGCAGTACTTTATACTAGCAACAAACAAACCATTCTGTATTTACAAGGCTCAGCAGGACCCTCTTATCAGATGTTTCAGCAGTTGTTTTTTTATTTATACTCTTTGAGAACTAAAAGGCTCACACCCATCGTAAAAGGGTCATTTAGTTCACCTATCAGTTTGTGGGGGTTGAGACACAGGTCACCACCAACATACACAGAATTGATCACACAGTTCATTCAATGTAAATATAACTGAACTAAAATGCACATAATATTTCAATTTAAACTACTAAGTTTTCGATTTAACACAGCATAAAAACAATTATCATCGACACTGACATTTCACACTTTGTTTCATAAATTAGTGTTTTTCAACACTAAAAAAAGAAATCAGCTAAAAATAAAAGTCAGCTTATAAATGTGTTGATTAATGTGTACGCTATAAATGCTTTAAATAACATTAAAAACATAAATTACAATAGGCTATTAGTTAAACAATATCTCTACAGAGAAATGTCTTGCTCAGCGAGAAAGAAAATCATCTCATTCTTTGCAACTTTTTTAACAGCCAAGTGCATCCTACTTTAACTATTTATATTTTGATCCAAGGTTTGTTCTTAAATCGTGTTTCAGTGTGCAAGTAAATACTATTTAGATACATTATTTGTACTGAATGATAGGCCTATGTTTAACTATGGAAGTTACTCAAGATCACAGATTTTGTCATTAAGTGGAATATGCTGTTATTTGATCGTTGATAGACAGCGGTATGACAGGCTATCACTCAAAACTGTAATGCTTTTATTTTGTTCTCAAAATAAAATATCAACGAAATATTGATGGCACTTCAAATAGAGAAATAGCCCTACATCACAGTGAATATGGAATAGCTAACATTATGCCACAAAAGAAAAAAAAAATTACATTTATTACAAAAAATAATATATTGAACACAAAATCAACTCAATAGTCATTAATTCAATAATGAACGATAGAGAAAAAAAATAGTTAATAAAGATAATGTAACGCCATTGGTGGCGGATGTTGACAGAACGAGACGGAGAAGGAGATATATAACAAAATGGGTTTATTGAACACTTACGGGGAACAGATACTGGATGCGGGGAGACAGGACGACACAGGAACAGAATCAGACGAAGCAGACGACCCAAAATACCGGACAACAATGGACACAGACGAAAGGGTATAAATGGATGAAGGAATGATTAAGGTAATCACACACAAGGGATGAACACAGGTGGAACAGATTAACAATGACGGTGGCGGGAGAAAGACAAAGGCACGTGACAACAACAAACGATGACTCGGACGAACACTGACAGATAAGTATTACACCTTCTCTCTCTCTCTCTCTCTCTCTCTCTTTCATTATTGAATTATTGACTAAGATGATTTTGTGTTTAATATATTATGTCTGTACTGCTTAGATATTCTATTAAGTCATGTGAACATAGTGTTTAAACAATATTTCCTATTTTTTTTAATATGTCATTATTTTGTCTTGAGCATCTGATTTTCCTTGGTGCTCATGTGCTTTTATTTAGCACAATATAGCCTATGTACATTTACATTTAAAAGAAAATATTTAATATTATGATCTTATCAATGTCATAACGAATGCCCTTAAATAATGTAGCCTAGTTGTCAGCAAGCATCAAATAAAAACATTGAAATTAAGATAAGAAATATTGTTATAGCAACACTTGTGACTGCTTTTGGGAAATAACACTCGTCATAGCTTGCAGCACAGCACACAAACCCCACCCCCAGAATGCCCGCCAAATCAAACGTCATGCAACCCGCCCAGTTCATCGGGAAGAAAAAAGTCAAATCAGAGTCAGGCAGATAAAGCACACCATCATTATCATCATGAAACAATGAAATGGAGACAACCAAAACACGCAAATTACAAGTTACAGCATTACATCTATACGTATAGGCCTTTGTATTTTCATTCATTATGTTTGTTTACTCGCCGACCGACTGTTGGCATCAACAGGATCCATAATATAAAACCACATAATTTCTCATATAAGAACTCCGTATAAAGACGTAGGCTAATTTATAACACCCTTGTTTCAATACCCTTGAATGTCAAACATTCAGCCTAAATGCTCCGGAGAGACCTAAAACATAAATTTTTTCCTAGGCTATATGACACTTAATGGGTAATTCCCCTTTATTTAAGAGAATAATTTAAGGATGTTGCATATT
>CAIGQW010016809.1:0-10403 GCA_903798125.1 Danio choprae
ACACACATTATCTGTCTTTGTGAGAACTTATTCCTCACTCTCACACAAACAGACACAGACACAGACACAGACACAGACACAGACACAGACACACACACACACACACACACACACACACACACACACACACACACACACACACACACACACACACACATTTTCCCGTTTGCTTATTTTCATTCTGCTTAAAAGGTAGAATTTCCTCTTCTTTTTTTCAATTAGTTACATGTGACTTACAGACGCGTGAAGTCCTTTAACACAACACACACATTTCCAGTCCCTGCGTAGTTTGTATTAAAATAAAAGGCTGGCTGTGTGCGCTGTGATGAAGCCCCTCGGGGGGCCGAAGGTTAAATTCCCTTTTTACCAGCGCTAATATGCATGTTCTCTGGCAGACGTTTGCGCTGCAGATTATCCTCATTTACATTTGAACTCGGAGTCAATTGAACTCATTTGCCAGTCATTCTGCTGGAACTTCTTGCTTTTGTTTGGGCCTTTTTTTGCATTTCGCTATTTAAAAAAAATACAATTACAGCTTTTCTTTTTCAAGTCATACAAATGCGACAATGCTGAGGTCTTGCCAAGGTGTTGCTATGCAGGTGATATCGAATTATTTTTGCCTCGTCTTTAGCCTAAATATCTACAAATCAAAGTAAAACAAAGCATTGTTTTGTTTTCAGAAATAATATGTCAAAATTTAAGTGGTGGTCCAGAGTGTATTTGCAGCCCAAGACCGGTTACTCACTGAAGCTCAGCAGGGCTGAGCCTGATCAGTACCTGGATGGGAGACCACATAGGAAAACTGGGTTGCTGTTAGAGAGGCCAGCAGGGGGCGCTCAGCCTGTGGTCTGTGTGAGTCCTAATGCCCCAGTATTGTGAAGGGGACACCGTACTGTCAGTGAGCGCTGTCTTTTGCATGAGACGTTTAAGGTGCAGTATGTAAGTTTGACACCCAGTGGTTGAATTAGGTATTGCCTTCCTGGATCAAAGCAAACGCAGGTTGCCAGATTGAAGACCAAAAAAAAACAAGTCTGACGATTGAGCCTAAAGGCTGATTTAAGTCGTGTTCTAAATAAAAGCAACGGCACGTGATAGGAGGAGTATTTTCCATATTAAAAGGAGTTTTTGTTCTAACCAACACCTGGAACTGATATATTAGAAACGGCTTCTGTTTATTGCAGCTGAACAACAGAAAACTGACAATGATGACCTCAGGTACACCTCATGTGCTTTATTCAGTGTTAAATGCTAGCAATGTGAGTTTGAATGCCATTTTACATGATATTTATTGCCATACTACTAAAAGCAGCAGCCGATAGTTCACCTCAGATCTTGAAAATAAAATAAACCATTTGAAATTAACCTGCTCACCTAATGTTTACGCTTGTAATATTTATATTATTTGCTAATTAATAACCTCATGTGGAACTCTTAATCTGCGTCTCATTTTGGAGTCTGCTACTGTCCACCGGAGGTCGCATTTCGGTCATGAATGCATGCTTTGAGAGCCTTTCTGAATGAATGAATGAATGAATGAATGAATGAATGAATGAATGAAATATGCTGTTTTCCATCATGGCAACCCGGGGTGCTGAAATATAATTGGCTAAACTGGCATAGAAGAAGCTGTGGATTGTGAGCCATAACCTTTTAATTAAAAAAGTATTTTTATTTCTCCTCTTCATTTTCTGTCTGATTCAGGGCCAAACTGATACGGCTAACAGTTACACTGACTGACAGTGTATTTACATCAGCAAAGCATGTGCTAGTAGAGGCGTGGTGCTTCCTGGTGATGTGGAGCAGATCCGTGAATCCCAGCACAATATGTTGGCTGACCAATCAGAGCCTCTTGAGGGCGGGCATACGGAGGAGCTAGCAAGTATGATAGTCTCCTTCTTTGAGGAGTTATTAGCTGAACCTAGCACTGAACTGGGACAGATTCTGGAAGCTGTCCTTTGTCAAATGCTAGCTACGTTTTTATAATTCTCTGGAACATAATTAAAATGAAATTGTAAGCACTTCTCTCTCTGTGTCGTGTCCTTTGGAAGCCCAAATACAGAAACAGAAGAAGCTCTGTGGAAATAGCAGCGCTTGGACGGCATTTTAGCTTTCTCTACTGTAACATTACAGCGCCTCTGGCCACGCCCCTTCACTGCGCAGTGTGTGCGCGTGGTGTTTGTGCGTAACCTGAAGGGTTTATGATCTCATTAACCTGGATGTATTTTTTTGTAGTCCTCAAACTTCGTGCTAAGCTAACTCTGTAAAAGCCAACGTCTCCCTTTGTATTGAACCTTGAGCGTCTTATATTCAGAGATGTTGTTTATGGTCGCACAGCTACATTACACATCAACTAGTGTATATTTCATCAAGTTTAAAATATGATATCGTACTGGACCACCCCTTTAAGTGAGTTTTTCCTTAAAACAAGCAAAATGATTTGCCAATGAGAAAATGTTACCACAATGGTGAGATGTTGCTACAGGTGTTGCTATGCTGGTGATATCAAATACTGGGTAGTTGCTATTGGGGTTATAAGAGTAAAATTATTAGGTGTCTGGGTGTTAGGGTGTTCAGTAATGCTTTACTTCAAGAGGTGTTCATAGGACTTTATAATCTAAAAGAAGATTTTAGGAATGCTTATGACAAAAGTGTTTTTTTTTTGCTCCCTCGCCATAGTATTCTACCACCACATAGAGCATATGAGATAAATGATGTCAAAAATAAGTCAAAATGAAGTGAGTTTTTCCTTAAAATAATCCGTCAATGGGGTAAGTAAGATAACATTGTTTTCCATCAAGTAAAATATTCTTTACAGATTATTTTGGTTGTTTTGAGAGAAAAAAAAAAAATCACTTGATTTTTACTTAATATTTCTGAAAACAATACAATATTTTTTACTTGTCTAGAAAATGTTGTTGCCACAGTGCTGAGATGTTGCCAAGGTTTTGCTATGCTTGTGATCTCGAATACTGGGTAGTTGCCAAGTGTTACAAGAGTAGAATTATTAGGTGTGTGTTAGAGTGTTCAGTAATGCTTTACTTTAAGGGGTGTTCATAAGACTTTATAATGCATGCTTATGACAACTGTCATTAAGTCTCATTCGTTCTGTTATGTTATTTTAAATGCAAAAGTGACATTGTTTGAGATGTCTTGACATGAATAAATACACCATAACTTGTGTCTATCTTTGTCAGGAGAGCTTGATATGAGTACACTACAAAAAATGATTTTCTTACTTAAAGATTTTGTCTTGTTTCTAGGCCAAATATCTCAAAAATCTTAAATCAAATAAAAAAATATATGTATTATTTTGTTTTCAGAAAGAATAAGTCAAAATGAAGTGAGATTTCCCTTAAAACAAGTCAAATAATCTGCCAATGGGGTAAGAAAAATAACATTGTTTTCCATAGAGTAAAATATTATTCACTCCCAGAGTAAATATGGGGTCAGAGGCGCTCTGTTAAGGGCTGTGTCGTCCCTGTATGAACAGAGTAGGAGTTTGGTTCGCATTGCCGGCAATAAGTTAGACTTGTTTCCAGACTTGTGCATGTTGGATTCCGGCAGGGCTGCCCTTTGTCACCAATTCTGTTCATAATTTTTATGGACAGAATTTTAAAGCGTGGCCTTGGGCTGGAGGAGGTCCGGTTCGGGGACCACAGGATTTCAACTCTGTTATTCGCAGACGATGTTGTTCTGTTGGCTTCATCGAACAATGACCTTCAGCATGCACTGGGGTGGTTTGCTGCCGAGTGTGATGCGGCTGGGATGAGAATCAGCACCTTCAAGTCCGAGGCCATGGTGCTCCACCGGAAAAAGGTGCTTTGCCATCTCCAGGTTGGAGGAAAGTCCTTACCCCAGGTGGAGGAGTTCAAGTATCTTGGGGTTTTGTTCACAAGTGAGGGAAGGATGGAACGTGAGATTGACAGGCGGATTGGTGCAGTGGCAGCAGTAATGCGGTCGATGTACCGGTCTGTTGTGGTAAAGAAGGAGCTGAGCCGAAAGGCAAAGCTCTCGATTTACCGGTCAATCTACGTTCCTACTGTCACCTATGGTCATGAGCTTTGGGTCATGACCAAAAGGACAAAATCTCAGATACAAGCGGCCGAAATGAGTTTCCTTCACAGGGTGGCAGGGCGCACCCTTATAGATAGGGTGAGGAGCTCTGTCACCCGGGAGGAGCTCGGAGTAGAGCTGTTGCTCCTCCACATCGAGAGAAGTCAGCTAAGGTGGCTCGGGCATCTGTTTCGGATGCCTCCTGGACGCCTACCTAGGGAGGTAATATTATTTACAGATTTTGCTTGTTTTGAGGAAAAACTGACTTAATTTTAAATGATTATTTCTGAAAACAAAACAATATTTTTTACTTGCTTCTTGATTGAAGAAGTTTTAGATATTTGGACTAGAAACAAGACAAAAACTCTAAGTAAGAAAATATTTGTGCAGTGTAAATAAATAAAAAATCTGCATATTTCTACTGGCAGAGATTCTCTGTGTTGCCATGAAGTTAGCTAGTTTTTTTCCCAATGTTCAACGACTTCAGAAAGCATCTCTCACTAGGGACACTCATAAGAGCCCAAACTATTGCTTTTCTTCTATTGCTTTTCTAACCACTTTCAGTCTATGGAACTGACTATTTGCACTGTAAGTAATGAAATCGAATCCATTTGTTCAGACAGTCAATGTAATCCATATGGTGCACCTACACTGGATGCCATAGTAATGTAAGAGTCAGCCTGATGCTAAAAGTGGTAAGAGCAATATATCTACATTAGATGTCGCCTACGCTGTTCTTGTCTATTGGAAGGAATGTGTTAATAGTGCCGCCATTTTAGTACAGGGTAGCGCTCCTTTGAAATGAATGTGGGATCAAGCTGTAGTGGAGGACTGGCCATCCGGAGCCATCGATACATAAACATATATACATATATCTATGATCGGGAGTTTTCAGTCAGTATGCACATATTTTTTTTTATTACAAAAATTATAATTTTATATCACTTTTCTATATCGATGGTCATTGCCGACAAAGAGCATGTGTTTGTGTGCATGGAAATGTATTATCCTCCCTCCCTGTTAAATTTGATCTAATCCATGTCCTGAACCACACCCCCTCTCCCGCTTTCACTTCTAATTGTAACAGAGGGAACGATTCGTTTGTGAATGAATCTCCGTTATGAACGATTCGTGTGAACCATCGGTATCCCTGCGTCTCAATGTGCATATCCAACTTTCTGATCAAACTGTAGTACTGGGTTGCGGCTGGAAGGGCGTCCGCAGTGTAAAACATATGCTGGAATAGTTGGCGGTTCATTCCGCTGTGGCGACCTCTGATAAATAAGGAACTAATGCGAAAGAAAATGAATGAATGAATGAATGAATGAATTGAGTTTTGCCATTGGGGTAAAAAAAATATTATAATTTCAAACCAAAAACAATATTATTTTACTTACCCCACTGGTATATACACTGTAATATTATACTTGCTGACTTATTGTATTTTTTAGTTGAATTAAATGAACTTTTATAGTCATCTTAACTTACAGTGTATGAATAAAACTAACAAAATATTAAGTTAAACTTTGAATAACTTACAAAATGTAGTTGGAACCTGATTAGCTTATTAAAATAAGTTCAAGAGTTCACACTTGGATACTGCTTGACGCTATTAGCAGGTTTGGCATGCTGTCCCGGGAGAGAACCCTGAGCTCGGAGATAATTGAGCCCAAGGCTCCTGCCTGGTCAATGAACATGCCAGGGGGTCCGAGATCAGGTAGGTCTCGAGATCTCCCCCTGGTAAAGGAGGAGATGAGGTGGATGGGGGGATTCTTCCAAAACAAAGATAAGGCAGTAGGGTGAAATCGGTCTATTTATTGTAGGCTTGGATCAATCTGATTGGATTATTGCTGATTACGGATGAGAGACCAGCCGCGATCAATCACATCACATGCTCCTCTCGAAATTAGTTTGTAAAACTTCACTTAAAGTAACATAAAAACCTTTGTAGTCATGACTTTTTGTCATATCATCGTTTACAGTGTAATTTAGCCTGTTTAAAAAAAAGCTCACTTAATTTAGACTTTTTTTTTCTCTGAAAACAAAGCAGTATTTCTTACTTGTCTTAATTAAAGAATTGTTCAATATTTGGGCTAGAAATGAGTTAACTTTATTTTATTTTATTTTAGTTTTCATGTTGTTTCATGTGTTATTGGTCTAAAAATGCTTCTTCACTTAATCATGTTTTTATATTTAGACCAGAAACAAGACAAAAACGTTTTTTTGCAGTGACTGTAGACAAAGAGGACAGCAATCAAGAAAGTGTGTGATCATCTTTGCTCATATGCACATCCATACTGTATATACTGTACAATTAAAGTCAGAATTATTCGCTCTCCTGTGAATTTTATTTTCTTTTTCAAATATTTTCCAAATGATGTTTAACAGAGCAAGGAAATTTTCACAGTATTTCCTATAATATTTTTTCTTCTGGAGAAAGTCTTATTTGTTTTATTTCAGCTAGAATAAAAGCAGCTTTTAATTTTTTTAAAACAATTTCAGGGTCAATATTATTATCCCCCTTAAGCAATGTGTGTTTTTTTGTCTACAGAACAAACCATCATTATACTATGACTTGCCTAATTACCCTAACCTGCCTTATTATCGTAGTTAAGTCTTTAAATGTCACTTTAAGCTGAATACTAGTATCTAGTCAAATATTATGTACTGTCATCATGGCAAAGATAAAAGAAATCAGTTATTAGAAATTAGTTATTAAAACTTTCCGTTAAAAAAGAAACTGGGGAAAAAAATATACAGGAGGCTAATAATTCAGACTTCAGCTGTATATATGGTGTCTGAACACACTTTTCACTGCTAAGACTGCAAACAAGTGAACAGTTTTGAGTCAGATTAACCAGAAAATTGGATTTGCCTCTGATTTGGGACTGTATGGATTAAAACAGCATTATCGTAGGTGTTTCCGTTTCTCCACTCCTACCTTGTTTAACAAAATCACAGCCTCCTGGTTCAGCCCAGTTATGTTGAACGTGTCTCCAGACTCTCCATCCACGATCATGAAGTCCATCCGAGCGTTTTCACCCAGGTCTGCATCTGTGGCCGAAAGACGACCGATCTCCACCCCAGGGACGGCCAATTCAGACACTGAAAATGACCACATACCTGCGGGAGACGGAGAGGATTTAGTAAAGAATTAGGGGTTAATTTTTGTCATGTTTCTAGTCTAAAAATCTAAAAATATATATATTTCAAGAGGCATTTTCTAGACAAGAAAAAAAAATTGTATTGAGAAATATTCATTAATTTTCCCTTATTTATCAGAGTGGAATGAACCACAGCGGAATGAACCGCCAACTATTCCAGAATATGTTTTACGCAGCGGATGCCCTTCCAGCTGCAACCCAGTACTGGGAAACACCCATGCACACTCACATTCACACACACTCATACACTACTGCCAATTTAGTTTATTTAATTGACCTATACCGCATGTCTTTGGACTGTGGGGGAAATCCGGAGCACCCGGAGGACACCCACGCCAACATGTGGAGAACATGCAAACTCCACACAGAAATGACAACTGGCCCAGCCGGGACTCGAACCAGCAACCTTCTTGCTGTGAGGCCACAGTGCTGACCACTGAGCCACCATGCCGCCCTGTACTAAGAAATAATACATTAAAATTAAGAGTGTTTTCCTTCAAATTCAGATTTCAGCAATTTATTAAATGAAACATGGAAAAACTAAATAAATTGACACTGACTTGGCCTATCCACATATTCCCCCATTCCCAAAGATTTATTTAAACAAACCATGGTTATACTGATGATCTGGTGTATGCCTTCTATGGATGATTTGTTTTTTCAGCAATTTCTTCCTAATGTTTTATCTAGAATAATCTGTCTCTGAATAGAATAAGGTCGCTGGTTCGAGTCCCGGCTGGGTCAGTTGGCATTTTTGAGTTTGCATGTTCTCCCCGTGGTGGCGTGGGTTTCCTCCGGGTGCTCTGGTTTCCCCCACAGTCCAAACACATGTGCTATAGGTGAATTGAATCAACTAAATTGGCCGCAGTGTATGAGTGTGTGTGAATGTGAGAGTGTATGGGTGTTTCCCAATACTGGGCTGTGGCAGGAAGGGCATCCACTGCATAAAACATATGCTGGAATAGTTGGCGGTTCATTCCGCTGTGGCGACCTCTGAAATAGAGGCTAAAATGAATGAATGAACAGTCTGTTACTAATTAAAACAACATGTGCTACCCCCCCCCCCCCTTTAAATGAAAAACAAATACATAAATATGATTGTGATGTATTATATTGTCACATTTTTGTTACATCTCAAAAAATATATATTTTTTAAAACGAGTCTCAAAACAAAACGATATTTTTTACTTGTCTTGAGACAAAAACTCTAAGTAAGAATAACATTTTTTGGCAGCATAACAACCTCATAATTTAATAAAAGATTAAATCAATAAAACAATTAAATAAAAAAAGAAATTAATAAAGAAAGAAGGGGCGGCGAGGTGGCGCAGTGGGTAGCGCTGTCGCCTCACAGCAAGAAAGTCGCTGGTTTCGAGCCTCGGCTGGGTCAGTTGGCATTTCTGTGTGGAGTTTGCATGTTCATTCCGCTGTGGCGACCCTCGATTATTAAAGGGACTAAGCCGAAAAGAAAATGTATGAATGAATGAATGAATAAAGAAAGAAAGAACTGTATTTTGTGCAGTGTAACAACTTCATAACTTAATAAAAAATGTAATCAAACAAACAATTGACAGGAAGGAAGGAAGGAAGGAAGGAAGGAAGGAAGGAAGGAAGGAAGGAAGGAAGGATGGAAGGATGGATGGATGGATGGATGGATGGATGGATGGTCGGTCAATTGGACATAAATAAAGAAAGGGATGGATGGACAGATGGACAAAAAGAAAGTGATAGATGGATAGAGAGAATGAAAGGGAAGAAGGGAGGGATGAATGGACAGAAAGAAAGAGATGGATGGATGGACAAAGAAAGAAAGGGATGGATGGATGGACGAATGGGAGGGAATGAAGGAAAGAAGGATGGACAGATAAAAAGAAAGAAAGGGATACGATGGTTAGATGAATGGATGGAGGGACGGACAGACAAAGAAAGGGATGGATGGATGGACGGATGGAGGATGGATGGACAGATGAACAGAAAGAAAGGGATGGATGGTTAGATGGATGGATGGACAATTGGACAGAAAGAAAGGGATGGATGGATGGAGGGAGGGATGGACAGACAGAAAGTAAGGGATGGATAGATGGATGGATGGATGGATGGATGAAAGGATGGATGGAAAGAGAGAGAGTGATGGTTGGATGGATGGACGGATGGACAAATGGCCAGAAAGAAAAGGAGGGATGGACAGAAAGAAAGAAAGAAAGAAAATAGTAATAATAAATTAAAATAGTGAGAGAGGCTTAACAAAAAACAGAATCAGGTCATCATCATTATATAAGGCACCCATACAGACCCTTTACATCCATTAAACTGCGCTTTTTAATCAATCTGACCTCTGCCCTAAACTAGACCCTCTTATTAGGACCCTGCCAATGAGGTCTTGCTTTGCCTTTTGTTCGCACAGGCAGTTTTTCTGCAGTTATAAGACAGTTTAATAACCGGCTTTTCTTTGTGCGCAGGCCAAAAATAAAACGAGAAAACCTGCCGGAGTCTGTTTAAACCTAATTAGAGACAGCAAATAACACAGCCAGTCTACTGCATTCCATGAGAGAATGAAAAGTGTTTCTCATCTCACATCATATCTCACACCGTGATCAATCACAATAACAAAAAAACACAAAATTTGTTGCCAGAGTTCTGAGTGGTTCGGAGTTAACTTTTATGTGCTTGCTGGGGTGCTTTGGGAGATTTGTTTGCTGGATCGTGACAAAGAGTGATGTTCTGGTCACTGAATGTGATTTGGGCGCCGCTGCAATGTAAGTTTATGATTTTTCTCATACAACTGCGAGGCACAAGTCACACATTTGTCATCTTAGTAAAGTACCAGTGGGCCTCTTCTCTAAAAGACATGTGATTTCAATGACTATTCATTTAGGGGATTAATGAGTAAACGGAGGGAAAGACAGACAGACAGACAGACAGATAGATGGAAAAAAAGAGAAAAAGAAGATGGATGAATAGATGGATGGTGGATGGATGGATGGATGGATGGACAAAAGAAAAGGGATAGATGGACAGACAAATGGACAAAAACAAAGGGATGGATGGACAAAAAAAGAAAAAAAGATATAGTTGGGTGTATGGGCGAGTGAACAGAAAGAAAGGGATGGATGGATGAATGAACAGACAGAAAGAAAGGGATGAAAGAAAGAAAGAAAGAAAGAAAGAAAGAAAGAAAGAAAGAAA
>CAIGQW010016823.1:0-10148 GCA_903798125.1 Danio choprae
CACACACACACACACACACACACACACACACGTATGTATGTATGTGTATATGTATTTAGGTTTTTTTTGTTTTGTTTTTTTACTAGTATTTATGTAGAGAAATTCAATAATCAAACGTAAAATAGCACTGTATAGTCTTCATCATAAATAATTAAATACAATTAAATATAAATACGAATACAAATGTTGTCTCAAATCTGATGATAGTCATCATCAAAATCCAAAATAATTGCTGACTACTGCTGTAGAACCCAAAACAGATTAACATCCCAGCCTGATCACCGTTTAACAGCACAATTCAACAAATTGCCATTTTACAAGTTGTTTTTATAAGCCTGAAACCATTATGATAATAAGTAGCACAATGGAGAAGGCAAACAGCACTTGAGGGAGGACACAGAGTTGCTAATATGAGACAGCGATGTAAATGAGAGAGGGTTTAAAGGCTGTAATGGCGAGCCAGAGAACGAATACGCAGCTTGACTTCATAGACAGACAGAGAAAGCAAGCTGTTCGGGTCAGTGCCAGTCCATTACGCCTCAAAGCCTTACACTAGGAGGTACGTCTATTTTTGTGAGCAAACGATGAATGGTAGACAATCTGTTGAGGATGCGATGATTAGGACACACATGCGGCTTATAAAGTCAATATCAAACTGGATGCACAACCAGGGTGCAAATTATACATTGACGATTAGGGCGAGGGGTGATGTTAGATTGTGCAACATGCCTCATTGAACCAAATTTATATATTTAATTCAATTATTAATAAAACTTGTTTAATTTTTCAGTGTTTTGAGGGATATTGATTGGCTCTTTCAGCAGTTGTGTGGTTCTCAATGACATTTTTTTCATATAAAGCAAACGGTGACAAGCTTGCAATTGCTGCACCATTAAATGGATGCTGTTGGATTACAAATTTATTTAAATGTAGAAATTATGTTTTTACATTGTAAGATGCATTCTGAGGGATCAAGTTTGACTGCCTATGTGTAAGAAACAGTATCCTGTCTCCACAGTAAATGTGCAAATGTGTAAGTTCGAGGTACGGCTGTGTCTTTTGTCTAACAAATGGCCGGGTGATACTTTCAGGCAAGAACAGCACAGCAACGGCGAGTTCTTATTACAGGATTCTGCTTTGAAGATAACTGAACATTCTCCTGGTCTATCTCTTTTTCAATTCACAACAGTGTTGGTGCCGTGACCCGGATAGAGACTGAAATCACCAAATTCTCAACAATGCCCATGAAAGACTGCACTTATTCATTGATTTACTGTTTAACTTCCATGTGCGAGCAAGTGTATAATAAAATACAGCTAGTTTTACGTTATTTTTAGGCTACATGTTGATAGAAACACAAATTTTACAAGAAAAATGTTCTGTGAACACTTATGATGTCTGACGGTGCTCTAAATCTGCCGCTTTTAGATTGCTGAATGAATATTTTCCCACATAGACTAATAGATGATGCATTCACAATGGTATGAACCATTATAGGGGTGGTCAAATGTATATTTAAATGATATATTATTATAATTATTTTTAAAAAATGTAAGATACAGAGCAAACTATTTCTTAACCATTTAAAGAGTTGACCCCCCCCAATACATGTTGTTTTGACATCCTTCAGGGGGGAATCTAGTGTTAATTAGGGTGATCAATCCCCCATAACACCCTGTAATTCGCACCCAGCGTACAACCCATTTTATGTTCATTACATGACTAATTGTTTGATTGTAACAGAGTAATACATTTGAATGTAAATCTATAACTGAAGATTATAACTGAATCATGTGACGTTATCAACTGAAAGCAGATTTTACAATAGCATAAAAAATGCACAAGTACATCATATGAAAATACAAATAAAGCTCTATTCACACAGAAAAGAAAAGGATGTGAGATGTAATCGGGTAATACTACTAGCAAGCATGTTTGGTTTTCCACTAAAAGTATTAGAAAAATGTAAACATTTCAGGAGTTGGCAACTTGTATTGGATTTGTATGGGAATTAGCAACACAACCTCACGGCAATACATAACTTTTTGATTCGGTGGCTAATTTGTTTGAATTTGTTCAATCTCATTTGTACAATTTAGTGCGATTTGCTCATCCCCCAATGACGGTTGGGTTTAGGGGTGGGGTTGGGTGCCACGGCTCCTTTTTAAAATCGAACATATTCGTATGATTGAATTTGTACGGGGCAGCACGGTGGCGCAGTGGGTAGCACGATCGCCTCACAGCAAGAAGGTCGCTGGTTCGAGGCCCGGCTGGGTCAGTTCGCATTTCTGTGTGGAGTATGCATGTTATTCACGTGTTCGCGTGGATTTCCTCCGGGTGCTCCGGTTTCCCCCACAGTCGAAAGACTGTGGTGAATTGGGTAGGCTAAATTGTCCGTAGTGTATGTGTGTGAATGAGTGTGTGTGGATGTTTCCCAGTGATGGGTTGCAGCTGGAAGGGCATCCGCTGTGTAAAACATATGCTGGATAAGTTGGCGGTTCATTCCGCTGTGGCGACTCCAGATTAATAAAGGGACTAAGCCGAAAAGAAAATGAATGATTGAATGAATGAACTTGTACGAATTCGTACAAATTGCTTTTGTCACTGAACTGACAAAATGTAAAGTAGTTACGTTTCCTCGTGGGATCAGGCTGGAATTAAACGAAGGCAGCAATTAAAAGTCTACATTTTTATAAAAATGTTCCACCCCTAAATTTAACCATCAGTTGGCATAAGCTTATTATATGAAAACTAGGGCTGCACGATATTGGGAAAAATCAGATATTGAGATTTTATTTTTCTGCAATAAACACTGCGATATGAATACAGCTCCACAAGATGATTTGAATAGCCCTATTTGACAGTTTTCTAAATGGAATAATCACAATGCAACAAACTGCTTTTCTTACTTTGCTTTCTCTCACTTCTAGCCTAAATATCTACAAATTATTAAATCAAGTAAAAATATTCTTTTGGTTTCACCTTTAGAAGAAATAAGTCAAAATTATGAGTTTTTCCTTAAAACAAACAAAATTATCTGCCAATGTGATCAATAATCTTGTTTTCGCAGTGAAATATAGATATTTGGACTAGAAACAAGACAAAAATTCTAAGTAATACCTTTTATTTATTTATTTATTTAGCATAAATCCTATCAATTCTGTATAAACAATTTAATCATCTCCAAACATCATCATTTGTCTCTCTTGAACACTCCTGAAATGTTCAGTCGCAGGCCTTAAAAACACATGTGAATTATAAACCTTCACTCTATTATGGTTAAACTTAGATGTGACTACAAATCACGTGTTTTCTGTAGCTCGTGGTCAAGTATATTTCAGAGTGCTTTTACATCTAGACATTTGTTTCAGAAGCTGATGCCTTTCCCCCGTTAGTGTGGCTTGTTTAGCATATGTGAATTCAGCAATCGCACTCTGATCCGTGCCAAAACAATGGGTCCGAGATAGGCTGAATGAGGTGGCCGATTGTAGTGAGAATGCAATACGATCCAACGAACCAGGCTATATATCACAGTGTATTATGGATACGCAATAGCCATATGCACTCACTGGCCACTTTATTAGGTACACCTTACTAGTACCGGGTTGGACCCCCTTTTTCCTTCAGAACTGCCTTAATCCTTCATGACATAGATTCAACAAGGCACCGGAAATATTCCTCAGAGATTTTGGTCCATATTGACAAAATAGCATCACGCAGTTGCTGCAGATTTGTCGGCTGCACATCTATGATGCGAATCTCCCGTTCCACCACATTCTAAAGGTGCTCTATTGGATTGAGATCTGGTGACTGTGGAGGACATTTGAGTACAGTAAACTCATTGTCATGTTCAAGAAACCAGTCTGAGATGATTCACGCTTTGTAACATAGCGTGTTATCCTGCTGGATGTAGCCATAAGAAGATGGATACACTGTGGTCATAAAGGGATAGACATGGTCAGCAACAATACTCTGTAGGTTGTGGCGTGACACGATGCTCAATTGGTACTAATGGGGCGAAAGTGTGCCAAGAAAATATCCCCCACACCATTACACCACCACCACCAGCCTGAACCATTGATACAAGGCAGGATGAATCCATGCTCTCATGTTGTTGATGCCAAATTCTGACCCTACCATCCGAATGTCGCAGCAGTAATAGAGACTCATCAGACCAGGCAACGTTTTTCCAATCTTCTATTGTCCAATTTTGGTGAGCCTGTGTGAATTGTAGCCTCAGTTTCCTTGAGTTACTGTTGCCTTTCTATCAGCTCGAATCAGTCTGGCCAAAAATAAACCCTGAAACTTTGACCAATGTGAGGATAGTTTACTCGCACGTGACTTGCTTGAACTATTTTGGTCCATTTAGAAACTTCACCGTGTGAAAGCGAACCACACCAAGAACAAAAATAAACATTGTAACAATTTTAAACCCTATTTCTCAACAAAACAATCGATCTACCGGTGTGAAATCATCCTCAGAGTCAACATTGCAGATCTTGCGATGTGACTATTGCAAATGCACACATTGCGATATCGATGCTGAAACGATATAATGTGCAGCTCTAATGAAAACTTACAAATAGATTGCATTAATTAATACAGACTAGAGGTCAACAGTTGGCCAAATTTATACAAATTAGTCCAAAACCATGATATGATTATGACTGGTCATACCATGCTTTTTTTCTGGCATTAAAGTGAACCGACATTTGGCTATGTTGAACACTACGAAAATCACATGACATCAACCCTAAAAGGGAAGTCAAAGGTGGCAAAAGTATTTTAATGCACTGAACACCATGCACTGGCACAACCATGCACAAAAACCCTCATTTAGAAAGAAAACAGTCCGATTTTGACTTCCAGGAGTTAAATCAGAGATGCTTTTACTTGCCTTGAGGTCAGTATTCAGAGGCTTTGGGCTCTCAGTGCTTTTGACAGAACGAAACACTAAAAGAGTTGTCCTTTGAACTGAGAGTTATTAGAGAGGATATGAACACAGTCAGTGTAATACATCACATTAAAAGCGCCTCAGGGCGACTGAAGCTTTACAAGCGCCTTCATCTGACTGAACACACTGAAAACACGCAGTCAGATGCAAAAAGCAAAGACCTTGTTGAGTGTATCGCTCCATGCTTAAGAACAAAACCTCACTGTGCAGCTCTGAAAACCTACAGCGCTCCAGTGGCGGAGTGTTTATGTGATAACAGGCAAGAGTCGGGCAGAAAAAGCAGCGTTTTAGACCAGGGTTCACATTTCAAGTCAAATTTAAGACTTTAAGACCATTGTGAATGAAATTTCACACTTATAGAGGGCTAAATGCTAAGGATTTTTTCTCAATGTATTCACCTCATACAAAAAATGCGAATTAGTTACTTATCAGTCCCACATATCTTTAAAAAAAATGCTTTGACATGCTTTAAAAACTATAATGGACTAAATGTACGCACAACAGTCTGTCCAGGTCAGTGTCCTCACCATATATAGACTATAAATTTATGGAGAGCATTACGAATGCTATTGTAAGGAAGTTATAAACAGAATTTTGTTAAAAGCTGTATTGAGATGGATTGTTGGTGATTGGATCGGTGTTTGTCCAAGTGTTACATGCACATAAGAACATTAAGACCAGTTGAAATTATTATTTTAGACCTACAACACAATATTTCAGCAAATTTAAGACTTTTTAAGGCCTCAAAGACGTTATAAATATATATATTCCCACTTTTACCTTTTACATCTCTTATAAATACAGTAAAAAAAGAGGATCTGTTAGTGGGCTGTGCTTTTGATTCGCTGCTGTCAGTAAAATGTGGATTAATCCTCTCATGTGCTGAAAGTGTAAGAGAAATCATCCGCCCTCTGCGCCTCCAAGCCATAAAGGCAGCGTTCAGCAATGCTAAATATAAAGATTTGATGTCTTATTATAAATCATTCACATGTGGAACGTTTCTGCGCTATACTTTGACATGATTTCATTGCATTAATGCAGCATGTGCTGGATTTGAATGGCACATCTTCATCTCATAGTCCTCCTTTTTCTCAAACAGCAACTTAAATGACAGCATTTGTTGTGTCTTTTTAACGGATTAGTCATGTATGTCAAGGTGGAGAGTTCAATTCAATTCAAGTTTATTTATATAGCGCTTTTTACAATGTAGATTGTGTCAAATCAGCTTAACATGTTCTAGTAAAGTCCAGATTTCAGAGTCAAAAACAACATAACGAAGCTACCTCTCCTGAACGGTTTAATTCAAGCCTCCTGCACTGTCAGAAATAAAAGGTACAAAAGCTGTCACTGGGATGTTGCCCTTTCAAAATGGTACATGTTAGTATTAAAAGGACCCATTTTTGAGGACAGAAGGACATTTAAATAAGTGTATAATGAGTGGATTGTTTAATAAAGTAAAATGTATATATAGATGGTTTGTGCGGTATGGTCATTGTTGACTTTTTAACATCCATTCATTCATTTTCTTTTCGGCTTAGTCCCTTTATTAATCTGGGGTCGCCACAGCGGAATGAACCGCCAACTTATCCAGCATATGTTTTACGCAGCGGATGCCCTTCAAGCTGCAACCCATCACTGGGAAACATCCATACAACTCAATCCAAACATCCATACACACTCATACACTACGGACAATTTAGCCTACCCAATTCACCTATACCACATGTTTTTGGACTGTGGGGGAAACCGGAGCACCTGGAGAAAACACGGGGAGAACATGCAATATCCACACAGAAATGCCAACTGATCCAGCCGGGGCTCGAACCAGCGACCTTCTTGCTGTGAGGTGAATGTGCTACTCACTGCGCCACCGTGCTGCCCGACTTTTTAACATTTTTACTTTTTTGTACAATTAAGACATATAAATATGTACAGTGCGGGGGAGAAAAGTATTCAACACATGTTTTTCCCTGGGAATAATATTTGTAAAGGAGCTGTTGACATGGAATTTAACCAGATTTTGGTAAAAACCCAAACAATACAAGCATAAAATATAACAAAACAAAAAAAAAATCTGAAAAAAAATGGTTCTGTGTAATAACAATGAAATGACACAAGGAGAAAGCACTGGACTACTGAAACGTATTTAAGACGTTATATAAAAGGTTTAAAGATGCCTCTCATATGGAGAATAAAGTCACATGCGTTGCTCAGGTGTGAGATTCTCACAGACTTCAACAGAGTGTAAAAATCTTGATGGTTCTGTGGCTCTCGTCTATCAAATCTGAGCTTTGAATAGTCATTTCTATTGGATTCAAGTCAGGTGATTGGCTGGGCCATTCTACAGCTTGATTTTCTTTCTCTGAAAGCATTTGAGTGTTTTGGATCATTGTCTTGCTGAAATGTCCACCCTGGTTTCATCTTCCTCCTCCTGCTAATGTAAATGTAGGACTGAAGCAGCTGATATTCATTTACACTGAGGAAGGGCAGAGGGTTGCTGAAGAACTGAGAGATTTCAGCTGCTGTCTAGGCTTTCACTGCCGTTCTACACCTCCCTTCCTTCATGTGTTCAATACTTTTTTCCCGTGTCATGTAATTTTATTACACATAACTTAATTTGTAAACTAATTAGATTTGTTTTCTTTGCGCATTAGGATTTCTTTGGTTGTTACCAACATCCAGTGGAAATTTCAAGTTAACGGCACTTTTAGAAGTATGTTTTCTGAGAAAAATGGTGACGTGTTGAATACTTCTTTCCCCCACTGTATTTACAAATAAGTACAGAAACCATAAACATTGAGTGTACCGTTTATGACTATCCCCCATATTTTGACATTTTAAAAATCACTTTTTACATTTAATTTCAATCAGACACCAAAATGCGATGTCTTTGACCTATAGCTTTTCATTTATTCCACTCGTATAGCTACAATTATTTATTTTATAGTATAACAATAAGTATGTAAAAAAGCAGTTCTCCCCAAATTGAGTTTCAAGAGTTCACACTCAGCTGATGATTAATAATAAAGCGTATTTGGCATGCTGTCCCGGGAGAGAGCCCTGAGCTCAGAATATCCTCCAGCCCGGGACTCCCTCCCTTTTGAAGGGTGAGAGGGGAGTTTGAGCTCAGGTAGGTCTCGAGAACTCCCCTTCTTGTGAACGTGCTTGAGATATTTCTTAGGATGTTATTTTGGGGTAGTCGATTTACTTATGGTGAATGTCTTTAGATGGTGGGAGGAAACCGGGAAGCCCGGGGAAAACCCACGCGAGCACGGGGGGAACATGCAAACTCTGCACAGAAACGCCGACCGGCCTGGTGAGGGGCAAACCAGTGGTGTTCTTGCTGTGAGGCAACAGTGCTAACCACTGGGCCGCCGGGCCGCCCAGTCAAGAGAAGGGAAGGAGTAGGGGTGGAAGGGGGGATTCTTCAAGACGAAGATGACTGCAATGGAAAACTCTGGTTATTTGTAGTGCGTCAGTACTTGTCTGATTGGTGCAATAAACGGAGCTGATGCGCTGCCAGCCGTGTTCAATCCTAAGCACGTGATCCTCTCGAAATTAGTTTATAAATAAACCACACTTAAACACTCTTGTCATTTTGTTTTGTTCGATATATTGCCCCAAATATATTGCGATAAACTATATTATTGTTATTTTAAGACCATTTTATGCCAGAATGACAGTATAATATCACCACAATGCAAGTCCACTCTTCCGAAGAACTCATATTTTATTCTCAAGAATATTTCATTTGATTATAGACATTTTAACAGTTTAATAATCAGACATTGGAATCAGAATGTGAAAACGCGTATCCTAAATAGTGCAAGGTAAAAAGTGACAGAGGCAGCGATATCTGCTACCAGATCTATTTTCAGTCGTCAGGCACACACATGAAAATATACTATAGTAATTTATAGTAAATACTATAATGGTACCGACACTGACACCTCCAATAGAGATAGAGAGGTTGCACAATCAGATAAAATGCTGCTAGATTTGTTTTTATGTATGGGCGATATATATTGCATCAGCCAATATTGCATCAGTCCATGTGTTGTGCGATAAGTCCATAGATTGATTATTGTGACAGGTCTACTCGTCTCATTCCAGATCTCCTCAATTCAAGCTCTCAAACATCATTTGCATTTACGCATATTTAACGGTGTTAAAATGCATCACTCCGGGTGCATCATATTTGAATATTCAGAAGCGTAAGATTTCAGCATTGGTGGTGAAGATCTGAATTTTGTCCAGGATCGTGCAGCCCTAGTTTATAAGCAAAAGGTCTGGTTGTGAACAGCAGTCAGTCTGGGAGGAGTTTTAACAGGACATGAAAAAACATAACCAGAGAAACGATGTCATCATGCACTCCACCCTTCATGCACACGTCCAGAGACTTCACACATCTTTAGACACACACAAACGATCATGGTGCGATCAGATTTCAGATGTAGCTCTGTCTCCTGCTTCAGAGAGAGGTCATTACAGCAGTGTTGATGCTCACACAGAGACTCACAAACATACGTTACACACCTCAGACCTGACAAACCGCTTACACTGAACACACATTCATCAACAGTCTGATGCCAAGCTGGAAAATAACAGTCTAATTGCAGTTCCTAATGGCCTTTTTGGCTGGAAAATGAACAATTCGCACAACTTTGTCTGATATGATTTCTTAAAATTGCATGTTTTGTTTTTTTAATATATTTTTAGGGGGTTTTCACCTTTATTATATAGGACAGTGGAGTTGAGACAGCAATACATGGAGAGCAGAGAGAGGGGGGAAGGATCGGCAAAGGAGCCGGGAATCGGGTCGCCGTGAGCAGCTCAGTCCTATATGTCAGCGCACTTTACCACTAGGCTATGGACAAAATTGTATGTTTTAATTAGCTTAAATAGATTTTCGAGCCATTTATCAAAACCTTAAAACAGTAAATCAGGTTTTAGTGAGACGAGTTGCTAATTATTAAACTATTTAATTAATTAAAAAGTAAACAAAAATGACAGACTTCTGCAAAATCTGCATCATTTTCCATAATTATTATCATATGAGCATAATATGAAAATATTATTTACTTTAATGATTTTAATGGTTTACTTACATAATTGTTTTAATTATATGAAAATATTAAACAAAATAGATTATAAAAATATGACCATATGATTTACTGTAATTAAAATTATGCAG
>CAIGQW010016824.1:0-15775 GCA_903798125.1 Danio choprae
GCTCAGAGTTCACAACTAGCAGGCCTTCACTGTACACTACTCCAAAATTAGACAAAGGCCTCAGCAAAACAACATTTCGTACAACAGAAGCAGTGTCAGTGACCAGCTCAACAGATGTTGAAGATCAGAGAACTGAGACACATAGCAAACAATCTGCTTTCTCTGTGATATCTAATGCATCTAGCACAGTACATACATTTACATCATTGACAGCTGGGGAATCAATAGGACAGACAGTTACAAGCAAAGATAATGTATCAACAGCACAGACAGGTACAATTCAAGGTAGTACACCTTTCACAGCAACAACTCCAGTAACTGTGATGCTGGATGAAGAAGTGTCAACAAAAACCTCTGAATTTACTATCATTGATGTTTCAGAGACTTTGCTCTCCTCTGCCCAAACTGGACATTTAGATGAGATATTATCTAAGAGCACTGTCACAAGCACATTGATCTCCGAGAAGGTGACTTCTAATATACTGTCTCCATCAAGTTTCTCTTCAAGCTTTCCACCAACTGAAACTGAAGTGTCAGAAGATATCACATCTGATATGTTTGGCAAAGAGCTCATAACAAGTTCTTTACTTCATACTACAAACAAATTAGACCAAGAACTTACAAAAACACCATCTGACAGAGAAGAAACAATATCAGTTTCAAGCTCAACACCTGCTGACACCACAATAGATCAGAAAACGGAGGCACATAGTAGCGAAATTGTTTTTGTGCTTGACTCTACTGAAACTAGTACAGTGCATACATTTACATCATCAAGCACTGAGTACTCAACAGGACATGCAGTAACAAGTCTAGGTATTGCATCACATTTAGCTACAACCATAGCAACTGTGGTTGAAGACAGGGAGCTGTCAGCAAAACCACCTGAATCAAGCTTTATTGATGTTTCAGAGACTTTCCTTTCTTCTACTCAGATCGATCATTTAGACAACACATTATCTGAATTCAGTGTCACATTGACCTCTGAGAAGAGAACTACCAACGATGCAGTATCACCAATCTCTTTTCTGCATACCACAAGCAGATCAGACAAAGAACTCACCAAACCTACAGAAACAATCTCACTGTCCAGCTCAACAGATGCTGCTGTCACAAGTACAAAATCCTCAGAGAAGACAACAGCCAGAGATTTTTTTTCAACTTCAAGAATAGCATCAATTTTGTCATCTTCAGAGTCTGAGAGTTCAGGAGATGGAACAGTAGTTGTCACAAGCTCAGAGTCCACAACTAGCAGGCCTTCACTGTACACCACTTCAAAACCAGAGCAAGGCCTCAGCAAAGCAACATTTCATACATCACAACCAGTATCACTGACCAGCTCAACACATGCTGAAGAACAGAGAACTGAGACAGATAGCAGTGAATCTGTTTCCTCCGTTATAGCCACTGTGTCAAACACAGGACAGACATTTATGTCATTGAGCACTGGGGAATCAACAGCACAAACACAAGTCACAAGTCAAGATATCACATCACACACAGCAACAACCACAGCGACTGTGATGCAAGACAAAGAGCTGTCAGTAAAACCATCTGAGTCCACCATCAATGATGTGTCAGAGACTGTGTTTACTTCTGCTCAGACTGATAATGTAGACAGAACATTATCTGAAAGCACTGTCACAATGACCTCAGAGAAAACAACTTTGTCACCATCACATTTTCTTTCAAGATTGCCATCAACAGAATCTGAAGTTTCTGGGGATTACAACTCTGAAATGTTTAGCAAAGAGTTCCCAAAAAGTCCTTTGCTCTACACAACAACAAAATCAGGCCTAGAATTCAGTAAAACCACAAATACAATCTTAGTTTCCAGTGATGAAGATAGAATTACACCCACAACTAAATCACATGATCATTATATTGTAGACACTGATGAGACAGAAGTTCAAGAAAGTGACAACATATTAAAGCCAATGAGGCCTCACAGTTTTTCCACAACTGAATTGTTTTCAGGCAATGTCCAAAAAGTTATTACAGAATCATATTTTGAACAAGGCAGTGGAGACCTAAGTGAAAGCTCTGGTGAAATATCCTCTTCTGCTGTAGAATCAGTTCCTCCCCAAGTTACTCCATTTGAGGTTAAGACAACTGCTGTCAGTTCTAAGTCAATTGCTGATTCTAGAGAGCAGCCATCAGAAAATATAACAGCTATTCAATATGCAGAATCAAGCTCATTCAATCAAGAGGTAGAAAGCTCTGGTCATCAGACAACAGAAATGTTCACCACAGCTCCCTTGGAGCTTTTGATTACACAACTCCCAGGGTCAGCTATTGCTACTCACACTGCCTCAGTACCTTCCAGAATTTATCATACTATTACAGATTCACAGTCAACAAGACATACCACAGAATCAATGATTAGCCATGCTGCAGTCAAATCAAGTAAGCCTAGCCACACTTCAGTGGCAACAGTTGAATTTGACTACACCACATCTTCAGCTGTCCAAACACCTGCTTCTTTAAGCCACAGCCAACCATTAATAGACAATACTAGTTACAAAGTGACTTCAGCTCCAGCCAGGACAAGATCCATTACATTATCTTCCAGTGAAAGCCATAGCAAGCACAATGCAGTTTCATCTATAGATTCAGAGGGTGACACAGGAAATGAAGAAAAATCAGGGGTGTCCACTCCCATGGATGTTTTAGCAGCAGCAGCCACCATCAAAACTCAAACTAGCACAGTTTATATAACTAGCGCAGAACCTGACAGGGACATCACTATAACACAAAGTTCCAACACTATCACATCTGCATTTTTAGACAGTGAGGGCTCTGGTGTTGTAGAAGATGACCAGGAAACTACTCAGTTAGAGGGGTCTGGTGAGGAGGACAGAGTGAGCACAACAGCTGAACTGTATGATAATTATACTGTAGCCACAGATGAGGCAGAAAGTATTGACAATGTCTACACCTCAAAGCCAGTGAGTATTGAGAGTTCCTCCCATTCTGTTTCTTCCACAACTGAATCAGCATTACTTTCTAGCACAGTACAAACAGTAATCTCGGCTACTGAAGTTACAGCTGAAAGTGAATTAGAAGATATGTCATCTGATGACAAAACACAGAGAACTGAAGCTGCATTACCTGATTTAGTAGTTTCAAGCACATCTGAGACTTTATCAGTTTCAGGCACTCAAAAAAGTACCTTACAGTCAAGAACTCTAGATACCGACCTGAATAGGCCAACCAAAAAAGATGACAAAGAATTTACCTTAGCAGAAGATTCTACAGGTGATGTATCCAAAACATCAACAACTAAGTCATATGATGATCTAACTGTAAGAACAGATGAGGCAGAAGTGGATGAAACTGAGGAGACAACAAGTTTCTCAAGTGCTTCATTAGTCACTGGCAGTACAGATTTCATATATCAGTCAACTTCATCCCCATCTCCCTCAGTCCTGAGCTCCACCCAGTCAACTGTAACATTTACAATTTCACCTTTGGAGGATGGTAGTGGAGATGACTCAACAGAGACAGATGGAGCAGAAGATGGATCAGGTGATGATACAACTTATGTGACATCATCACCTTTGCTCTCAAGCTCAGAGATGACAGAAGCAGCCATTAGCATAACACCATTTAGCTCAGTCAGCAGTGGAAAAGATGTTACAGCCACAGGTGTATTACACAGCACCACAACACCTGAAATGCAAATTGTGTTCTCAAACACAAATGCTGAAAGTTTCTCCCAGGTCTCAGAGACTGAGCAGGAACCAACTGGTGGATCTGTTTTAGACTCAACAGCCACTAGTTTTACTGCTCTTGTCACATCTTCTGATGTGACAACCAGCCATATTACATTGCCATCATTAGTGACATCTCAAGATCCTGTATCCACCCCTACTTCATCTGTTTCCTTGAAGGACACTGTTGGTCATCAAGTCACTTCAACAAGCTTAATATTCACAGAGGAGGAGGAAAATGAAGATAAGCTGTTTTTGACTGTAACAGCAAGTATGAGACATCACACTCTTAATGCAGAAGTTACCACTAAGGATGACATGATCATCGATGCAGATACTATGTCTGTTTTAGAGCAGTCTTCACCTTTTGCCTCTACAATTGTTACAGAAGAAGCAGCTGGGGTAACCCCAGTTGTCATTACAGCACATTCTTCAAGCCTAATGACAGAGGAACCAGTGGGTTCTGGAATGGATAGTACTGAGTTACCCGAGTTATATGCAGGATCTGAAACCACAGCAGATGTATCAATAGATAGACATCAACAGACAACATCAACTCCAGACATCCTTCAAAGCAGTTCAACATATGTAGATGGAGAACCACAAACAACACAAACTGAAACATCTGAGACTACAAATGATGATTTACCTGAACAAGATGGTCACACCTTCACAGGACATACTCTTACAATGGAGACACTGACTAATAACTCTGTATCCTCTGCATCTACTGAAAGTTATATGAAAACATCCCTCAACCCAGATGTTCCAATTCATGCTGGATCAACACAAGTGTCTATGACCAAAAGTGAAACAATGTCATCAACAGCCATAGAAAGACAGACAACACCTCTACCCTTACATCAAATGTCTTCTGAGGTGGAGGTGTCAAGTCATTTACTAAACCAAAATGAACCAACTCAAACAACAACTAAAATTTTATATGTTAACACAGAGGAAATATTAGACATCACAAGTGCTGATGATATTGAACAAAGTACTCCCTCTTCTGATATGATAAATCAGGGGTGGGAATTAACAAACCCAGATGTATCATCTGATATTTCTGAGAAAACCACAAGTGCAATATTTTCAACAGACAATGGCTCAGGTGACCATATAACTGATTTTTCTACAGAACTGCCTGAATCAACAGACTCCACTTTAACAGGTGAATCAGTGACATTCTCTGTGGAGACTGATATTGTGATTCACTTAGCAACGACCCTCTCGCCTCAAGCAATTACAGTAACTGATGGGGAACTATACCAGCAAGCTTTGTCTGAGATGACATTGACACATAAGCCCAACACAGAATACAGGACTGACCCAGAAGACCCACCATTGCCATCAACAACAATGCCCACTCCGCTTATATCTGTATCACAGTTTAATACAACAATGAACAAAGTTACAATAGTGGGATCTCTTTCATCTACCTCCAGTCCAGTGCAGAATGAAAAACCAGGAACTACACTTCCCTCTGAGGAAATAACTGATGATTCTATAGATTATGAAACAAAAACAGAACCTTACAATGTTGAGTCCATTCCAGATTTTGAGAATTATGCTGCCTTAGATATTAGCTCAGAAGGTGTGACAAACATCAATGATGTGACCCAAACTGAAGGTGAGAATAGCTTTACCACCTCACAGCCTGCTAGCGAGACTGGCATTGATACCACATCACAGCCTGATAATGTGACTGGTTTTAAGACCAGCTCACATTCTGATACTGAGACTACTGATGGAAACAAACTAAAACAAACAGACATTGAGAGTGCAGCTCTCTTAGATGTTAGCTCAGAAGATGTGACAAGCTTCAATGACATAACCCAACCTGAAAGTGTGAGACTCGCCACCATGTCACAGCCTGATGCTGAGACTGGTTTTGAGGTCACATCACAGCCTGATATTGTGACTGGTTTTGAGACCATCTCACATTCTTATACTGAGACTACCTTTGATGCCATCTCAGAATCAACAGCTGACCCAGACATTAAGACTTCCTCAAAACCTGGTGAGGATAGTCCAAGCACTGATGGAAGCAAAGTGAAACAAACAGGCATTGAGAGTGCAACTCGCTTAGATGTTAGCTCTGAACTTGTGACAAGTATCAGTGATATCACCCAACCTGAAAGTGTGAGAAGCTTCACCAGGTCACAGCCTGACATTGAGACAAGTTTTGACATCACCTCACAGCCTAATATTGGGACTGGTTTTGAGACAACCTCACAGCCTGATATTGGGACTGTTTATGAGACCACCTCACAACCTGATATTGAGGCTGATTTTGAGACCGCCTCACAGCCTGATATTGAGACTACATTTGACAACATCTCAGAATCCACAGCTGACCCAGATATTGAGATGTCCTCAGAACCTGATGGTGATAGTGGAACAAGTGTTGATGGAATACTGACAGAAGAAGAAATTTTGAATACTGAGAACAGCTCTCAGCTTGAAACTGAAACGGGCTTTGAGTCAACTATGCAACCAGACATTGAGAGAGCCTCAGGAACTGAAAATGATGCTTCTGTCACCAGCTCACCAATCACTAGAACAAGTGGTTTAGAGCAAAGCACATCTGGAGAGGTAAAAAATACATCATCCGAAAAGCATCAGACCACAACAAGACCTTCTGAAGTCACAGATGAACAAACTCCTGCTGCTATAAGTGAGGAAAAGGACCTGGAAGAAGATGAGCGTGAGGATACGACCCTAGCTGAACAAACAGACACAGGATTTAGGAGCACAATACAACCTCAATTTGAAAATTCTTTTACTTCAAGCATTGTGAAGAGCAGCTCAGAGAAGAATTCAATTATCAACCCATCATCTGATGAGGTTCAAGCAATTATTCTATCCACAACAACAGGCTCACCTTTACTTCTGACACCAGAGAATGATGTAAAGATTGTCAGTAAAGAAACTGCCTCAGAGAAACAAGAAGCAGCTGGTCAGATTGAAGAAGCTGTAACTCTTAAAACTGAGATTCCAATTCAAGAAATGGATCTGATGACTTCATCAGTGCCTACTACTCAGAGTGAGACTGCAACAACATTAGCTTCTCCTGAAGATGTTTTAGAGGCTGCTTTAGTTGAAAGTTCACCTACAAGTGCTCAGAATGAAACCACAACACGCAGTACAAACGACCTTGCATACCCAATGGTTGGGCAGACAGTTGAAATTCCAGGTATGATACAGACATGGTGTAAAAGACAAATTTAACAGAATGCTATACCTGTATAGTTATATACCCATATCCACTCTGTCTTCTGCAGGTATTCACTCCTGTTCTGATGCTGCTTGCTTGAATGGTGGTACATGTATAAAAATAGGTGGTGCTCAGATCTGCATATGTCAACCTGGATACAGTGGTGAACAATGTGAAATAGGTAAGCTGTGTCAGATTTTAATTTGATTATTAAAGGTGCACTGCAGAAATTTGTTATAGTCTAGAAGGGATACATCTATGGATACTTGAGCATGCACACATCAATATAACGTAATTTTTTGTGACATTGTTCAACAATAATTGCTCTTTTTACATTACTTTGAGAAGGTAGGTTTAGGGTTGAGGTAGTAGTGGAGTTTAATAAACCTAAAGTAATGGGCAATTTATTAAATAATATGAATAATTATTGTTAACTTCCTGTTGGAGATGTATACCAGCTGTGGCTGAAACATAAAATTACAGGAACTTTTTCATTTTGCATCAGTTATTGCAGTAAGCATAAATATGATAATTGAAGCAGATAAGTAGAAAACCTATCATTATAGTCCTGAACCTTCTTTAGGTAAATGTAAACAAACAATTATAAAAGCAAATCACTTAAATGTGTACTAAGCACATTTTACAAAACAATATTATAATGATATTTAAAAACACAAAAAACCAACACACCCATAACCCAACAAGAACTCGCCCCTTCTGATTTCTCCACTATCATGACCAAACAAGCCTGCGTTTTGGGACTGAATCCAATATAGTGGTCAAAATCTTTTTTTTATATATATATATTTCTTAGTGCACCATTAAATAAGAAATTATTATTGTAGAATCAGGGAAAATAATTTTTTCATAGTGAACTGTTTTAAATCTATAAAAAAAACCTTAATAATATTTTGTGTATATTTTTTTAAAGTGCACCTTTACATTTTTATTAGTTGGGTTAATCCACTTTCTACATTATTTACTCACATTATTATTTTTATCTGTTTTTTAGACATTGATGAATGTCACACAAACCCTTGTCGTAATGGAGGAACATGCATTGATGGCCTAAACTCATTCACCTGTGTATGCCTTCCAAGTTATGCAGGAGCACTGTGTGAACAAGGTAAGGTTATATTTACAGTATCGTATAAGCTCTTTATTTATTTTTCACATGCATTTGAAGCTGTCTAAAGAAGGCAATCACTGAAGTCATAACATTACATTTTTCCACTTGCTAATATGGTGTGAAGCTTGTGAAGCCACACAGTCTGCTGTGGAGATCTACCATGTGAACCGCTAAATTTTTATATGCAACCATCGTTAATAAAAAATACTCAGACATACTTTACAGATATGAGTTTGGAAAATGTAACTCACTCTTTGGTAGATCCTGACAGATTGCAGGTTTTCACCTGATGTAACTGTGTTGTATGCAAGCAGACAGGCATAATGATGCTGTATTTTCCACTATTTAGGAGGATACCTTTTCTCACAGCTCATTTGAACAACACGGTTAAGATCATCACTCTTTCCCTTATTGCTCTGTGCCTGAGTGAGATTACTTTCTTGAAAGCTTTATCATCGTGTACAAATTAAAATGCTTCATAATGTAAATGACTTTTTTCTAACATCTGAAATTGGTTTTGTTAGGAAACAAATGTTAAAACAAATAAAAAACTGACGTCATGACTGTAATAACTTCTTAAGCACACTACTTAAATACAACATGCTATTCATCTCAAACTTCAGAGAGAATCAATATTACAGACACAGAGTGTCATCTGCCTCCTGTTACTATTCAGTGATTCAGCTGTGACTCAGAGTGTATTTGTAAATGGTGGTCAGACACAGCTGCATATGTAGAAAGATGCAAGCTATGTAATTTATTCATAAACCTAATGCTGGTTCATGTATTATCACATATATTTGTAACGATTTATTTTGCATGATTTAATATTCATTTATTAATTTTCTTTTTGGCTTAGTCCCTTTATTAATCTGGGGTCGCCACAGCGGAATGAACCGCCAACTTATCCAGCATATGTTTTACGCAGCGGATGCCCTTCCAGCTGCAACCCATCACTGGGAAACATCCATACACACCCATTCACACTCATACACTACGGACAAGTTAGCTTACCCAATTCACCTATGCCGCATGTCTTTGGACTTGTGGGGGAAACCGGAGCACCCGGAGGAAACCCACGCAAACACGGGGAGAACATGCAAACTCCACACAGAAACGTCAACTGACCCAGCCGGGGCTCGAACCAGCGACCTTCTTGCTGTGAGGCGATTGTGCTACCCACTGCGCCACTGTGCTGCCCCATGATTTAATATTTAATGATTTATTCATGAGTTGTTTAAATCGCATTCAGTAACACTTTATTATAAGTAAATACTTTTTATTAAAAGTATAGCAGCCTACTACCTACCTATTATTAAAATATTGACTGTTTTTAGTACTTATTTTTATGATCTTATTCTACATCCCCAATCCTACTCAATACTATCTTGTTAACTGTTAATACGCAGCTTATTAACAGTTTATTGAGCTAAATAGTCTTAATAGCGAGAATTAAAATGACTTGTGACTTTTTTTTTTAATGTATGTAGTAGGGACACTCCAGGACCTGGCATTCTCTTTCTCATATGTTAAGTTGTAGAAGGTTTAGCGATTTCCCCCTCAGTTAGTGGTTCTGTCAGGGCAAGTATGCTTTAATCACAGTGATTTCAAACAAGCAATCAAAGCTATCAGCCTGATGTAGAGCAGCTCAGAGCTGGTCCACAAACAGTCAGTAAGTGCATTTACATCCACTTTAAAAGTTTGCTTTCAGTTGGACTGAAACAATCATTTGTCTTTTTAAAATATCATGTGAATGGTTTAGTCTGCTGAAGTTGTACCAATAGAAACTCTAGTTCAAAAAATGGTGCATGTAAACATACTTACTGTGATGGATAGGACACAGTTTAATTGCAAATGCAATACAATCATCATTTTAAATGCTGATCAAGGTACTTTAAAATCATTTGTCAATAAGATTTATGTTGTCCTGGCTTGATAACATGCTTACTTTAAAACTCTTTGAGCGATAGAAAATGATTATAGCAGTGTAAGTGGCTATTTGTTTTACAAGCTTGCTTTGCTCTAGTACTTCTTTTTTTGAACATTGCCTCAGGGCAAAAGCTCCTTATCTTTTCCAAGTCACTCTAGTTATTCTTATGCAGAAATGAATTGTCTTCCTGATATGATAGACACTTGGGTGTAGCTCCTGCTGTAAGTGATCTCATTTAACTGGCATGTCATTTAAAAGGAGGATGAAAAGGAGTTATAACATATTCCCTCAGGTTCTGTGTGAGTGGGAAATCATTCTCACTTGAAAAGACTGCCACTGAACAGAAAAAAGGGAGTTGATTTATTGTATTGATAAGAACACCATTACAGTGCAAGCCCAAAGGTAAAGGACTAATAAAAAGAAACTGACAGGAGCTAATATGAAGCACTTTTTTTTACCCCCACTTCCATCAGAGGGATTATCTCAGTTTCACTGTCTACATGTCAGGTTGATTTGTAATAAATGAAGTGTAATGTGCAAATCTTTTTTTCGCAGATACTGAAACATGCAGCTATGGCTGGCACAAGTTCCAGGGTCATTGCTACAAATATTTTCCTCATCGGCGTAACTGGGACACAGCAGAGCGTGAATGTCGTCTCCAGGGAGCACATCTGGCTAGTGTCCTGTCCCATGATGAGCAGCAATACATCAACCGTGAGTATTTATGGGTATTTTGTCTTTGCCTGTAGTTGTATTTCCATGCAAACTAACAGTACTTAATTGTGAAGATGCAACTTTGCTAATATTAGATACAGTAGTGGCTAAAATTGATCCCTGAAAAGGACATTTGCACAATGTTTGCTTTTAATAGTTGGTAATTAAGCATTATAATACTTTTTAATTAAACTTTAATCTAACATTTAATTAAACGTAATAACAAAATATGAGGAACATGTTATACTGGGAGGAGGAAAATGGTAAAACCAGTTAAGGTATTTAAATGGCTAAATTATTTGGAAAACTGCAGCTTATCAATGGATATATGTTTTATTTTACCATGAAAAGAATGCACAGAAAACGAAAAAAATCTTAGCAAGTAAATTATATATTTACTGCAATATAACCAGTTAATATTTCATTAGTTCTACGACTACCTCAGGAATTAAGTTACCTCGCAACATCACAAATGAAACTATATAAGTTTATAATTATATACAGTGCATCCAGAAAGTATTTTATGCTACAGCCTTATTCCAAAATTGATTAAATTCATTTATTTCCTCAAAATTCTACACACAATACATCATAATGACAATGTGACTTTTTTTTTTTTGATTTTTTGAAATTGTTGCAAATTTATAAAAAAAAAAATCCCTTGTACATAAGTATTCACAGCCTTTGCCGTGAAGCTCTAAATTGAGGTCAGGTACATTCTGTTTCCCCTGAACATTCTTGAGATGTTTCAGCAGCTTAATTGGAGTTCACCTGTGGTAAATTCAGTTGATTGGACATGATTTGAAAAGGCACCTGCTATATAAGGTCCCAGGATTGACAATGCATGTCAAAGCACAAACCAAGCATGCATTTCTGCTGCTCTGAAAGTACCAATGAGCACAGTGGCCTCCATCATCTGTAAGTGGAAGATGTTTGGAACCACCAGGACTCTTCCTATAGCTGGCCGGCCATCTAAGCTGAGTAATCGGGGGAGAAGGGCCTTAGTCAGGGAGTGGATCAATAACCCGATGGTCACTCTGTCTGAGCTCCAGCGTTCTTCTGTGGAGAGAGAAGAACCTTACAGAAGGACAACCATCTGTGCAGCAATCCACCATACAGGGCTGTATGGTAGAGTGGCCAGAGAGGAGCCACTCCTTAGTAAAGGGCACATAGCAGCCCGCCTGGAATTAGCCAAAAGGCATCTGAAGGACTCTCAGACCATAAGAAACAAAATTCTCTGGTCTCTTTGGAGTGAATGCCAGGCATTACATTTGGAGAAAACCAGGCACCGCTCATCACCAGGCTAATACCCCCCCCCCCCCCCCCTCATGCTGTGGGGATGTTTTTTCAGACCCAAATCCTATTGAACATCTCTGGAGTGATCTGAAAATGGCTGTACACCGTCACTTTCCATTCAACCTGATAGAGCTTGAGAGGTACTGCAAAGAGGAATGGGCAAACATTCCCAAAGACAGGTGTGCCAAGCTTGTGGCATCATATTCAAAAAGACTTGAGGCTGTTATTGCTGCCAAAGGTGCATCAACAAAGTATTGAGCATAGTCTGTGAATACATATGTACATGTGATTTTTCCGATTCTTTTATTTTTAATACATATGCAACAATTTAAAAAATTATTTTTTTCACATTGTCATTATGGGGCATTGTGTGTAGAATTTTGAGGAAATAATTTAATGTAATCCATTTTGGAATAAGGCTGTAACAAAAAAATGTGGAAAAAGTGAATCGCTATGAATACTTTCCGGATGCACTGTAGATATTAACTATTTAAGTTAATATCTACAGCAACATAATACAGTATGTATATGTTATTGAATTAAAAAGCAATAAAAAAAAATAAAAAAAATCAATGAATTTGTCAGTTATAGTATAGACATCACTTTTGGCCACTACTGTATGTGTGAGAAAACACTAGTTTTGTTTTGTGTGAATTTTATATTCTAAAAGTACAAATGGGATTATTTATGCAATATTTGGCTACGCAGTATTTTAATCAATTAATTAAGTTAGTTTGTCATTAATACACAGGCAAAATCTTTGTTTTAGTACTTGATAACGAAAGAGTTATATGGAAAAACAAAAATGCTTTTTATTTTTAAGTACTGACAAATAGCTCCCATGGCTGGTGGACTGAACTTTTTTTTTTCTCATCCTGTAGGTCTTGGCCATGACTACCAGTGGATCGGTCTGAATGATAAGATGTTTGAGAATGATTTCCGGTGGACAGATGGAAGAGTTGTGGTAAGAATAAAAATAAAAAAAACATTTATTTACAGTTTTTTTTATTATTGGTTTTGTGCAATTTTCATAAACAATTGCTGCATTTGTACATACTTCTATCACAAAAGATAATCAAAAGTGCACTTCGTTTCAAACATTTCAGCATATTTTCAATTGTGTTAATAAGATACACATAATCACAAAATATACTTTTCACTTTACAAAATAAGTGTTCATTGATAATTGATTTTACGACTTACATGTTCATGTTGTATAAACATTAAAAAAAGAAAAAAGAATGGGTGTTGTTGAATAATTTTAGGACAGCTTTGATGAAAGGGTTTGATGCACTTCAAATGTTGACCACTGTATAATATAGCGTAATGTTTTCTAAAAATACATTATATATATTTATTAGCAAACAATCTGTATTAAACAATCTTTATGATGTATCTTTAAAACAAAAAGCTATGGGAATTTTAAGCAAGAATTTTGTAGACGTAAAAATAGGAGACATATGCAGACATCTCCCTGGTCTAGAGGTGTTCCTCCATTCAACAGGAAAGTGGCTAATTACAGTTGTTTAGGCTCTCACTTCAAAGATAACGGCAGTGTTTTGTGGGGAAGGGCCAAAAAAGCCCCGGAGGGCAGGAGATTTTCATCTGTGGAAGTCTAATCAGGCTGCATGATCAAACTGAAGCGAGTAGAGAGGAAGCTTACAGGTGTGGACGGTTAAAGGAGGTGTGAAGGATAAGCAGCAGCTGGAACAGGCTGCATTACATCCAGAGCTAAGTGATAGTTCAATCCCGCTGGTAAAGAGGCTATATACATACCATCTAGGGAATGCAAACACTTTTTGTGTTCTATGTACAGACGAGTTTCTCTGTCAAGAGTTTGCTTCTTCATGCATTCAAGTTTGTGGCATCTGAAAAAATTGAATTACACCAAATCCCAAGCAGGAAGTGTGCATTCCTTTTGTAAGAGGATAATAACAGGATAAGTTTGGGTGATTGGTGTGTTTTAGAAAAGGTAATTTTCCCAGGGCTGCTGAAAGACCGTAGCTCCAACATTTCTCATATATGTAAATATCATATTAATGTTTAAACTTGGTGGCTCAGTGGTTAGCACTATCGCCTCACAGCAAGAAAGTCACTGGTTCGAGTCCGGGCTGGACCAGTTGGCATTCCTGTGTAGAGCTTGCATGTTGTCCCCATCTTGGCATGGAATTCCTCCTGGAATTCCTTGCCATGGAATTCCTCAAAGTCCAAAGACATGCGCTATAGGTGAATTGATTTGTCTAAATTTGCCTGTGTGTGTGTGTGTGTGTGTGTGTGTGTGTGTGTGTGTGTGTGCGTGTGTGTGTGAGAGAGTGTATGCGTGTTTCCCAGTATTGGGTTGTGGCTGGAAGGGCATCTGCTGCATAAAACATATGCTGGAATAGTTGGTGGTTCATTCTGCTGTGGTGAGCCCTGATAGAGACTAAGCCGAAGGAAAATGAATGAATTAATTAATGTTTTTTAGGATACAAAAGATGCTTTTGTTATATAAGAGTCAAAATACATTGAAATACATACTACACACATTACAGTATATCTGTAATAGTTCACAGAATCCTTTAAATCTATTAAAAGATATCAGCTCAATCCCCTTTCAGTGTTTATCTCTGTGGTCTTTGTTAGTTCTTTTCTTCAGGCTGCTTGTTTTCAATTACTTCTCCTCTGAGTGCCTCTATACACAGAGTGATGTTATTCCTGCGCTATAAAGCAAATAAATGAGTAGTTTTGTTGTTTGTATTTTGTGAGATGCTTTATTAACATTGCACCTCTGTCTGCAATGCTTTACTGCAGTTTAGTGGCGACGTGTGTACTTAGCGCCCTCTAGTGGAGCATGTTTATATGATACTTTTATTATTGTTCTATGGGCATTGTTGTAAATGTTCTCTCTTTAAAAGCTTTTGATGGCTTTTATACCTTATACTTTAAAAAAAACAACAACAGTTAATTTCAGTTGTATTGTCTTTTTCAAGTTTATTATGTCATCATTTTATTTATATTCATTTTAGAAACAATGAACTCTGTTCTGCTAAAAAAAAGTATGTTGAAAAGCATAAATTGACTTTTATTGACATTTTAGAGGTTTAAAGGATAGGATTAAAGGATTAAAGGATTTTTTTTATTCATGGTGAACCGGGTAATGAGCTACCAGTACATTTTTCTGTTATTTTACAGATTCATACATATACAGTTGAAGACAAAAATATTAGCACACCTTTGAAATTAAGATTTTTTTCGAACATTTTCCAAGTGCTGTTCAGCACATTTTAAACAATACGTTTAATAACTAATTTCTAATAACTAATATTTTTTTTTGGCTTTGCCATGATGACAGTATGTAATATTTTATTCGTTATTTTAAAGGATAATTATATTCACCTTAAAGTGCAATTTTACAACGCCTACACTGTCTTCGGAGATTGTCTTCTTTTAATATTCGCATGACTCTTATCATCATGTATTATAAATCATATGTTGAGTCTGTACTTTGCTTTTCTATATACTTGTTTTGGTAATGTAGAGGTAAAACATAGGTAAATAAAACTGGATTGTATTAATAACATTGGATGGTATTGTCTTGGCAATAAGATCATCGGCATTTTTTAAATACCATTTTTTCACTGCCTTTTTCACTACCTCCCTTTCTTTATGTGTTCAATACTTTTTTCCTGTGTCATTTCATTTTGTTATCCATAACTTAATTTGTAAAGTAATTAGATTTGTTTTCTTTGCATATATGGATTTCTTTGGTTGTTACCAACATCCAGGGAAAATTTCAA
>CAIGQW010016833.1:0-11100 GCA_903798125.1 Danio choprae
ACTAATAGAGAAATCAGTTGAGGATGAGATGAAAACCAGCTCTCCCAGTATGGCTATGGATAGAGGCGCTGGAGTCAGATATTCTTCCCAGTTGGCGTAGGGCTGCATTATCAGTTTGGTTTGGTCCCTCATGTCTTCAGCAGTAGTAAGACTCTGAGTCAATTTTGAGATTGCAGAACTCATAACTTCTGTATTCCTGCTCAAAGAAAAGATTACATTTTAAAAATAAATATTCTGGGGAAATGTCACTTTGTTGTTTGTATTTGTCATTTGGTAGCATCCACCTCCCAACAACTATCATTAGTTTTAGGCCTATATTTAATAGACTCACATATAGTTTTTTTTTTTTTTTTTTTACCTCTTAGCTTGAAGAATACCATTGGACCGAATTCTAGTGGAATAATAATTTTAACCCATTTGTGCCCAATTTTTTCTAAATGGTTTCATGCATATAGCCTTGTTAATAGTGTCCTATATGAACATGTTTTGCATTTATTCTCTCCAGGTTTTTTCTTTTCTTTTTTTTTAGTAAATCATATTTGAATATGCGGCAAATATAGTTGCTGGTGGGCAAATATGCTGTAAGCATCATTCAAAGTAAAATTTGAGTAGGAGGAGAACATTTGACATTTTAACTCAAAACAACTGCTTTCAACATATTACTTCATATTTATAAACACATTTATTATGTTTAAAAGAAGAAAAACCATTTGATATGAACCCCCCAAAAAGTATCTATCACATAAAATCATGTGTGAAAAAGTTATATAAATAACAGATAAAAGTTAAATTTAACGTTAAATACAAAGTAATTAAAAATATTGACTTACCTTTACTGTCTTGTTTCCTACAAAGCAAATTCCTCAGAGAGTATTTGGTCCTGCACTACAGAGTTACAGCAGTCCAAGAAAAAAACCTACATAAAATAATCAAGAGTCAAAGACCCCAAGTAAAGTAAATACTGATCTCCACAATCTAACAAAATAAGTATTTTCAGTAAATCTCACTAAGGACTTTTGTAGACATCTGACATAGGTCAGTAATATGTGAAGCCACAGATGCTGTTCGTGGAGTTGTTTAATGATCCTGATAAGTTGAGATTTTGAGAGATTTAATAAGTTTGCAGTTTTCGTTTTCTAAAAAACAGACTCTAGCACTTTAAAAAAATCTTCAGTTTTCAAAAATGTGGATTTCAGTGAATTGATACTTGATTTTCCTCTGGACAAACAGCCATTGGGTGTAGAAAAAGCTGTGATTTTGAAAATACCCATGTTTGTGTGGACAGCAGGGCCTAAGGTTGTGACTGAAGTTGTACACTGTTAAAAAAAGTCTGTGATTTTAACAGTAAAAGTCTGTAAAATCTACAGTAAAAATCTGTTAAATTATTAACTGCTCATTTCTGTAAAATATACTTAAAATAGCTGTAATAGATCTAACCTTTGTTTTCGAGAAAGTAGGCGATCTGAAATCTCACCATACACCCTCATTCACTAGTCCCTAAATTAGTTTATTAGTTTAGTCCACTAGACACAGTGAATGACCACAAATGAGTGAATTCAGACACTGATAAACACCTGGTGCTAACAAGCACAATCACTGATGAAAGAATAAGAAGTACAACTACACAGCAACAGCATTACACCAGAGTTAAAACAACTCCACAAACAGCATTACCAGCTTCACTGATTAAATTTTGACTTTAGTTCTGTCATATCTGCAAAAATATTTGATAATTACCAGAGGTTTATATTTTTTATTGAAAATGTTTCATTTGGCCTCACCATCGTGGAGATCAGAGGCTAATTTAGTTGAAATAAATTTTAAACTCTTGTTTCTTTAGCTGTTGTAACTGTGTTTTTGAAATTCATTGGTTATGACTAAAGATGTACTGAGAAGTTATATGTACTTAATTATTACAGATAAAATTTCTGGTATTTTTTGTTATTTTTGGTAAATTTGCAAAAAATTTTAAGTTTAAGAGTAGTTTGGGACAATCCTACAGCTTCTCATGGAGAGTCAACAAACAACTTTGAAGGAATTAATGATCAAAGTTTCATGCACAAAACCTTGAGAGCTCCAGCATGTTTAAGACACACAGACAATAATTTATTCATGCCACAATGCATGCTGGGTGCCAGCATAATACAAAACTCCCAGCATGCATTGCAGCATGAATAAATTATGCAGCTTTATGTTCTTAAAATTTCCTTCTTTGCCTTTATTTTATTTGTTCTTGGGGTGTAATATTTCAGTGGATTGTTTTTTTATTAGATTTTTATTTTTTGATTGTCTCCAATGTTAAGAATAAAAGACTAATTGTTGATGTCTGTGTGTTTTTAAGTTTTGCCATTGTTCAAACATTTTCATTGTGAATAATGTAATTTGGCCTGTTAAACAGTCATTGATTGCTGAAACTCCAGCGGTTTCGTTGGAGTATATTAATCATTTCACACACATAACTAACAAGATAATCAGTGAGTACACAACCAGATAAAAGTGGCTTTTACATCATAATTAACTTCATCAGACTTATTTTTATGTTTTCTTTTGGCTTTTCATGCTATACATATAGTGTGATTAACATAATTAATTACAGCAACCAAAATAAAATAGTTGAAGAGCCCAAATAAAGTAGATGCTGACCTCCATCATGGTGATTTCAAATGAACAACACAAATTTCATTAAGAGCTTTTGTTCACATGTGACAGAAATAAAGTCAAATGTCAGTAATAAGTGAAGCTCCTGATGTTTGTGGAGTTGTTTAATGATCCTCTGCTGAGATCTTGAGAGATTACATTTTTATTGTGTAATTATTTTAATTTTTATTCATTATTATTTTTATTTAGAGTTTTATTTTCTGTTGATTTCATCTTTGGTTTTGGCTGTAATTTGTATTATTTGGTTTTGTTTTTCTTTCCTTCAGTGATTCTGCTTGTTAACAGTTCATCAATAATTCTCAATCTTCCTTTAATTAGACACTTAATTATCTCATTTAATTCATCACTACCTTAGTGTTCAACACTCTGCAGTGAGGACACTTGTGAGGATTTTGCTCTGGGATTTAAGAGGTTAAATGTGTTAAACGAAAAATACAGACTGTGAAATGTATTTTTAACAGAAATATCCTGTAAATTGAATTTACAAATGTAAAATGTTAATTTTCCGTAAAATCATGGAAAAAAACCAGCAAAATACCGTAAAAGCTTTGTGTAACCATTGTGCAGGATAGTAGCGTCTATGTGCAAGTCCAAGATGAACTTCTGTTGTTATGCTGCATCTTCTTTTATTTAAATGAAACTGCTAATGCAGTCAAAATCTGTTTGTTGATTACAGTCACATATGAGCACATTAATGCATTTATGTAGTTTTTCTTAGTGACCTGATATACAATGGTTCTCATTATCAATATGCTGAGACACATTACTTAAACATCTAAAATACTGCTTTTGGTGCCACTAAATGCCAATTAAAATGTAGTTGCTTTCTGGAAATAAAAATAATTAACATTGCACCAGTTAATGAATCCATTTTTCTTTTGTAAAACATACAAAATTTTTATGTGAAAACAATTTTACAGAAGAATTCTGTATTTTTTCCAAAAATGGTCTGGCAACCATAGCTGCCAGTATTTTTTCCGTAAATTTTGCATAATTTTTTACAGTGTAGTTTTGTGTTTTTCTTCAGTAATTCTGCTCTGTTAAAAGCAAGAGTTCATCATTCTCTGTTAAATCAGTACTTTACCTCTACTCCAGTGTTATTTTAACTCGTTGTTGGAGTGGGACCACTGGGAGAAGTTAATTTTACTGAGAGGATTTTGCTGTGTATGAAATAGTGTATTAAAAAGAAGGGGTGTCAAAATTAATTCTTTGGTGCACTACGAGGAGCAGACATGGACAATTCGGTATTGGTTCAGTGATAGATCCTAACCAGTTATTATGTACTGATGTCATTTATCTCATATGCACTATGTCACGGTAGAATACTATGGCACGAGTATTTAAAACACAGAAACTCTGCACAATTCATTCAATGTGTTTGCTGGACAGTTATTTACTGACACTGAAGTTACAACAGAAGCCCGTATTTCACTGCTATGGTAAAAAAGGAAAATAAACTCAATTATTCTCTCTAATTGAGGACAAGGGAAGGGAACCTCCTCTAGGTCTGAACAGGCTGGTCACTCTATACTGTGAAACCCAATAAGTTAAGTTAACGCAAACCATTTGAGGAAACCGATTGCTACAAACCATTTGAGTTAAACAAAAAAAATAGTCCATATGAGTACTGTAAAACCTATTTCATTAATATTGAAGTAATGAGAAATTTAAGTGATTAAGTAAGTGTTGACTGAGCATTAATAATCTACACCTGCTGTTAACAAGCAGAATCACTGAAGAGAAACACAAAACTACAACTGTCTTCAGAAATGTTCTTAAAAGAACAGATGTCTACTTAAATTCTCTGAAAATAATAATTTTCTTAGACATCACCACTGATGTGAACAGTGTTTGCTTTATCTCATGTTAGTTTCTCTGTAACTATGTTATGGTAAGCGTAATTTAAGAAAAAAGATTATGCATACATAGATAACAAGATGGTATTATCTGGTTTTTCAATAATTTATGTTATTGGTCACATCAGATTATATTTATAATGTTGTGGTACTGTTTTTTCCACTTTACTGATAATAATTCTCCTGTTGCTGTACTGAAGGTAACCCAGCAGAGCTTTGAAACACAGTAAACCACCTCAAACACACAGACATCAAGAATCAGAGTCTGAAACTCAACGTAACATATTTCTTGCTGCAATGCATGCTGGGAGCCATGGATGAGTTTTGAATGATTTTCCCAGCATGCACTGCAGCGTGAAATGTGTCATTATTAATGAGACTCATACTCTGATTCTTGATGTCTGTATCTCTTAATTAGTTCTGATGTGAAGAAAATGTTCATGTGTGTTTGTTTTGAAGCCTTTAGTAAAGTATAGTTAAATCAAGCACCTATTTACTCCACATCCAATATCATATCATCAACCTATTAAAAATTCATTTAAACAACAGCATTAACTACAACATTGCAATTTGACTATTTAACATGATAACATTCTTTCTTTTTTCAGTTGCCATAACACATAACTACATAATTCAAAGAGAAACTAACATAATAAACAAAGCCAAAGAGCCCTAGTAAAGCAACTGCTGTTCTCATCAATGGTGACGTCTAACAAGATTATTTCCAGTGAATCTTGCTAAGGGCTTTTGTAGATGTCTGTCAGCAATAAAGTCAAGTAGGTTAGTAATAAGTGAAGCTGTTGATACAGTTTGTGGATTTGTTTAATGATACTCTGCCCCGGCTGGGTCAGTTGGCATTTCTGTGTGGAGTTTGCATGTTCTCCCCGTGTTCGCGTGGGTTTCCTCCAGGTGCTCCGGTTTCCCCCACAATTCCAAAGACATGCGGTATAGGTGAATTGGGTAAGCTGAAATTGTCCGTAGTGTGTGTGTGTGAATGAGTGTGTATGGATGTTTCCCAAGGATGGGTTGCGGCTGGAAGGGCATCCGCTGCGTAAAACATATGCTGGATAAGTTGGCGGTTCATTCCACTGTGGAAACCCCAGATTAATAAAGGGACTAAGCCGAAGAGAAAATGAATGAATGAATGAATGTGTTTTATTTCTAAGGTTGTGCCTGAAGTCAGCTGTAGTTTTGTGTTTCTCTTCAGTAATACTGCTTGCTAACAGCCGGTGTGGGGTGTCACAGTGGCGCAGTGTGTAACACGATCACCTCACAGCAAGAAGGTTGCTGGTTCGAGCCTCGGCCGGATCAGTTGGCATTTCTGTGTGGAGTTTGCATGAGTTTGCATGTGGAGTGGCGACCCCAGATTAATAAAGGGACTAAACCGAAAAGAAAATGAATGAATGAATGAATGTGTTTTATTTCTAAGGGTTTGTGGGTTTCCTCCAGGTGCTACAGTTTCCCCCACAAGTCCATGCAGTATAGGTGAATTGGGTAAGCTAAATTTGTCCATAGTGTATGTGTGTGAATGAGTGTGTATGGATGTTTCCCAGTGATGGGTTGCAGCTGGAAGGGCATCCGCTGGATAAGTTGGCGGTTCATTCTGCTGTGGCGACCCCAGATTAATAAAGGGACTAAGCCGAAAATAAAATAAATGAATGATAACAGCCGGTGTATATTATTAATGCTCTATCAACACTTACTTAATCACTTAATTTACTCATTAACTTCAACACTGAGTTCAAAACTCCTTTCAAATGAGTAGAATTAACTTCCAGTAAATTTTGAGTTAACTACAGTCATTTTATTTGATAAATTTGACTGTTGGGTTTTAAAGTGTGTGCTCAAATTGCTTCATGTACTCAAATGGATTAAGTTCACAGTACTCATTAGGAGGGCCTCACGGTGGCGCAGTGGATAGCACGTTCGCCTCACAGCAAGAAGGTCGCTGGTTTGAGCCTCGGCTGGGTCAGTTGGCGTTTCTGTGTGGAGTTTGCATGTTCTCCCCGTGTTGGCGTGGGTTTCCTCCGGGTGCTCCGGTTTCCCGCACAAGTCCAAAGACATGAGGTATAGGTGAATTGGGTAAGCTAAAATTGTCCGTACTGTATGAGTGTGAATGGATGTGTATGGATGTTTCCCAGAGATGGGTTGCAGCTGGAAGGGCATCCACTGCATAAAACATATGCTGAATAAGTTGGCGGTTCATTCCGCTGTGGCGACCCCAGATTAATAAAGGGACTAAGCCGAAATGAAAATGAATGAATGAATACTGATTAGGATTAGTTTTTGAACTTAAATGGTTTGTTGCAATCGGTTTCCTCAAATAGTTTGAGTTACCTTAACTTATTGGGTTTTACAGTGTACTGTTCCTGCTGTAGAACCTGTCAGGGGTTTTTGATGTTTAAATAGTTGTGCTTTATATATTGTGCCACTTTGAAAACTTTAGGCAGACATCTCTCCTCTTCAATAACTATACAGTGCACCCTACAACTATTGGTATATGAAACAGCCAATGAAGTATTGTCTCCACTGTAGGGCTTTTTTATGTTATGTGTCTTAATTAGTCTAATATTTTTCAGTTCTTCTTTAAATGATAATACTCATTTAAAGAACTGATACATAATTGTCAAAAGCACCAATCAGAGGCCACATTTTTATGATGTCATCATGTGGCCTTCTTACAAAATATTTTACAGTATTTAAAAAATACAAGACACTAAAGTATTTTGATACAAAATATTAAGCCATTTTCATCAACCCTATCAAATACAAATTACTAAATACTATTTCAAATACTAAATACGTATTTGAAATACATGTATCATAAATACTGCCCATCCCTGGTTATAGTTTTGTAAAGTGTTGCCAAATAACACTACAAATAAACTAACAGCTATCCCCTGAAATATGTACCAAAATAAGTTAATTTTTTTATTTTGATAAATATAATATGGAATCGTTAAATCCAAACTTCATCTCCCCAGATAGCAGACCTTCATTTAATTATCATTGAATCAACAATCAAAAAGTTGAAACTTCAACATTGATTTTCATCAGGTTTGCACCCTCAAATAATGTTTTTTCAATGATGGAAACAGTTTCAAGAACTAAGAGGCAGTAACACCTGCTTTTAACAAGCAGAATCACTGAAGGAACACAAGGCTATAGCTGGTTTCAGTCATAGCTTTAGATGAAATCAACTGAAATAAAACACATTCAATTTTTCAAAATCTCAGCAGAGGATTATTAAAAAAACTCGACAAAAAACATCAGGAGTGTAAGAATGAAAATTATAAAATTTCATGTCTTTTTCACCAAGAAGGTCCATACAGATTGCAAAGGCAGATACTGATAAGATCAGGGCCTGGTGTGTGGACTTTGGGTGTTTCTCGATGTGGTCAAATTTTGTATGTCTCAGCATTATAAAAAATGTTTCCCAGAGATGGGTTGCAGCTGGAAGGGCGTAAAACATATGCTGGATAAGTTGGCGGTTCATTCTGTGCTCTGGCCTCTTTTCCTGCTCTGGGCTTTTCCGGCTCTGGTCCTCTCCAGCTCTGGAGGCTATCTTCTCTTACTCTACTGCTATCAGGCTATCTTTGGGGCCTACTCTCTTTGTCTCTCTCTCCCTCCCCCTCCCTCTGCCTCTCTAAGGTAACTTTATTTTACATTTAAGCTGGGTACAATTTAGGTCATATGTTTTCATCATTTCATTTTTAATTAATTTATACAGTTATTTTGTAACTAATTCAGTTGTAACCATAGAGAATTATTGTCATTAGATCATTTCATTTTCAAGTATTTGTGAATTACTTTTGATTTTCATCAACACTTAATTGCTCCATATTGCAATACAATACAGTCACATAACAGCAACACTCTCCCACATTTTTAGCTATTAATACTGCCCTTATTTCCATTTTTGGTATAAGATTACAGAAGGATGGTTTGACTAGAAATGTACAGTTTTTCACCATCATACTGATAACTTTTTAGTCATTCGGCAACCTACAGTTCGAACCGCTGTAGTTAAAAATACCATTCCTTACAGTAGCTTCAATTATAATGAATCTGTTTGACTTTTTTTCTGTCAGACATCTACAAAAGCCCTCAGTCACAATTATTGAGAATTGAGAAACATTTTAGTTGTTTTATTGAAAATATGAGTTTTCAGAAGTCACCGCTGTGAAGAAGGGTTGCTTTTCTTGGGGTCTCTGCACTTTAAAGTTAGCTTATTTTATATTGTTGAGGCTGTATGTTATGGCAAGAAAAATAAGAAGCCAATGTTTTGTCAAAAACTTTATACACAGATGTAGTCAATGATGATTAATTATAAAATAATAGCAGTGAATGCTCAATGAATGCTTAATTTGCAGAATCACATGATTTCCATTAGTAGCTCAATGAAATAATTATAACATTATCAAAATAATACAAAATTATACCTCTGACGCAATCAGTAACTCAAAACTACTAAATACAATGCACCTATCACTTTGCTTTTAGTCTGTCGTGCCATAACGCAGAGCATCAACAAAGACAACATTAACATGATAAATGAAGAATCAAAAATACCAAGTAAAGCAACCAATCACTCTTCACCATAATGGTGACTTCTGAAAACGAATTTTTAATCAATTATAACTTTTAGTTCTCAATAAATGTAAACAAAGACTTGGGTAGACGTCAGAAATAAAGTCAAACAGGGTAGTAGTAAGTGAAGTTGCTGATGATGTTTATAGAGTTGTTCAATGATCCTCGACTGAGATTTTGAGAGATTCAGTGTGTTTTATTTCAGTTTCAGTATTTAGTATTTAATTATTATTTCATTTTCAGTATTTAATCTACGGTTGTGATTGAAGTCCAAATAAGATTATAATTTTTCATCATCATTTGGACACTTTGACATCAGACACCATTTAGACACTTTGCTTAATGGAATGTTAATTTAACTATGGCTGTTTAGAATCACCTTGTGTACAATTTTGATTAATTTAATGCCATTTTCTAGGAAAGTCAGTGAAGTTGCAAGATAAAAGAGAAGAAAATCATGAAACGTTCCTTCAGTGATTCTGCTTGTTAAGAGCAGGTGTTCATCATCAATTATCAATAACACTCAATTAATCACTTAATGATCTCATTAAGCATGAATCACTGCGTATTGTTTTATAAGCAGATGACAGTTGATTAATTTAAGTGTAATCAGTTTCAGCAAATAAAATGAGGTAACTCGAATGTTTATAAATTAACATTGGATCAGTTAATGAAATACAGTTCTTTTCCATAAATGTAAACATTTCTATAAAACTCTATAAAACAGATTTTTTTTTAACAGTGTAATAATGCTGAAATTTAGCTTTAACAATGAAATCAATTACATTTAACAGACTCACAGAGAAATTTATGCTGAAGAACAAATGTTTTGAAACATATTTTTCTTGCATGCCTTTACAACTGTAAAAAAAGAAAATAATAAATAAATACATGACACTCCACTTTCTTACGCTCATCTCTGATTCAACCAGTCACTAAAAGGACAAATAGTTGAAAGGGAACCTAAACATGGTGCAGCGGAGGAGCAACTTGAGTGAGCGAACAAGATACGAATAAGTAGCATTTTCAGACATGTCTACACTGACGAATAGGAAGCAATTAGCATTAGACTAGATTAGAAAATTTTACACTAAAGTATCAATTTTGTTAGGTTGATCAATTCAATATCAACTGTTTCGCTATCAATATTAAGATTGAACCAAAATTTATTTCTTGTGCTGTTAAAATGAAATCTAAAGTTTGATTTGATATAATGGTTAGAAGCTAACCTAAGAAAAATTAAAACCACAAACCTGAAACTTGTTAATTATCGCTGTTAAAACAAGCACAAGCACTTTTAAAACAATTATTTTTTTTAAACAATAATTTATTGTTTTGGTATGAAAAATAAAATTTTGTGTATTTGTCTTACCTTGCAAAAAAGTGAAAAGCTTTTTATCAAGTCTCAGGTTGTCTGGCAGTATGGTGAAATGAACGCCCGCTGTTTTTATTGCCCTCTGAAAGGGGAGGAGGTGAAAGATGAGGACTTGGGGAGGAGAAACTACAATATTAAACAAACAAATAAAAAAGTGGGATGAACTGGTAATAGTCTTAAAATCATCAGTATGAATGTATTAAAATGCATATTTCAATAATGTTTTGCATCCCATTTTGAATAATTTAAATAATTTATTAAGCATTAAAACATTAATACACTTTAGTAGGCAGTTTATAATACAGTTATTAATGATGTGCTTAATAGTTGTATTTTTTTATTTAAATTATTATTGATTTATCATTTCTAAATTTTTCATATGGCATAACCCCCTATGACCAGCAGATGTCCTCAATTTGCCATTAGCGCACCTTTAGAGATGACAGTCAGTGTAGAAGAATAATTAATATAATTATTATATAACTATTTTCTCTGGCATTTTTAAAGGAGGCAATACAAAGATGCCAAAACTAACACTGGATACTTGGTTATATACATATATATACATATACGACTGTCATCTCTAAAGGTGCGCTAATGGCAAATTGAGGACATCTTCTG